>OVAF01001663.1:0-20133 GCA_900406245.1 Odontarrhena argentea | reverse complement strand
TAAAAATCATTAGAATACGTATTCTGTGTAGTCCAAAATTTTAGAATACGTATTCTGAGTAGTCCAAAATTTTAGAATACGTCTTTTGTTCTGCTGATCAATTTAATTCTGCAGTAATATTCTGAAATGATTTAGAACAGATTTAGAACACGTATTCTTCGAAGAATTTTATTTAGAATATGTATTCTGAAAAAACTGTATGTAGAATTTGTATTCTGCGAATAACTAAAAAAATGTTGGAGAAATAGAGACATTAGACACTCTAACCCAATTAGAGGTTTCTGTTTTAAAATTGTATTTAGAATGCGTATTCTACCAAAATAAAATTAGAATCATGGAAAAAACAAAATAGAAACTTATTTAGTTTAGTCACGCGACCTCCATCTCTTTCTCTGCAAAACTTTTCTAGGGTCATAACATATTTTCAATTACATTCAAGATGAATTTGCTGCAAATATATGTGATATGCGGTTCTTGGAGATCGTCGGAAGAATGGGTGGAGTTTTATCGCTGATAACGAAAAGTGTGGGAGGTTGGTCACGTTGGAATCCACCTCTACTGGTGAAGATTTGGAAAAAATGATGCTTTGAATTGACAACCTTTTAAACTCACAACTTATATACTAGTTCCGGTCACGAGACCGAAATTTTAGACCGGACTCATTAAAAATAGTAAAAAATCCCATAAGAACTCTAATTCCGGTCACGTGGCCGGAATTTTAGACCGAAATCGTTAAAAACAGGTAAAAAACCCAGAAGAACACTAATTCTGATCACGAGGCCGGAATTTTAGACCGGAATCACTAAAAACAGTAAAAATCTCATAAGAACACTAATTCCAGTCACGAGGCAGGAATTTTAGACCGGAATCGTAGATTTGGGTCTTCTGAAGTTTTTTTTGGTTATTCTGAATAGTTATTCCGAAAAGGGAAAGTTGAACCCTCTAGATGATATAGAGTATTTAGTTTTTTCATCAAAAAATTTCACAACTAGGTCTTTTAGGGGTATTTTGGTACTGAAAAAAAAATAAAAACCTACATATAATTAAACTTGATAAAACAACCTATGTATAATCAACTAACGGAAAAAAACCCTTTCTTTAGAATTTTCCCTTTTTTTAATACCAAAATACCCTTAAAAGACCTAGTTGTGAAAATTTTTGATGAAAAAATTAAATACTCTATTTTACATAGAGGGTTCAACTTTCCCTTTTTGGAATACCTATTTAGAATAACAAAAATATTTAAGAAGACCCAAAATCCGCGAGTTTTTTAAAAATGGTCCTCCCTAGACTCCAACCCGCGAATTTTGAGTTTCGTAGAGGTGGTTCTTATGGGATCTTTACTGTTTTTAGCGATTCCGGTCTAATATTCCGGCCTCGTGACCAGAATTAGTGTTCTTATGAGTTTTTAAAAAAACCACAGTTACCGATCTTTACTGTTTTTAGCGATTCCGGTCTAATATTCCGGTCTAATATTCCAGCCTCGTGACCAGAATGCATTCTAAATGCAATTTTAAAACAGAAACCTCTAGTTGGGTTAGAGTGTCTAATGTCTCTATTTCTCCAACATTTTTTTTAGTTATTCGCAGAATACAAATTCTAAATACAGGTTTTTCAGAATACATATTCTAAATAAGATTCTAAGAAGAATACGAGTTCTAAACTTGTTCTAAATCGTTTCAGAATATTACTGCATAATTAAATTGGTCAGCAGAATAAAAGACGTATTCTAAAAAAAACCACAGTTAGTCGTCTTCTTCTTCTTCTTTTTCTTCTTCTTCTTCATTAACGTAAAAAAAAAAAAAAAAAAAAAAAAAAAAAAAAAAAAAAAAAAAAAAAAAAACAGAAACGTAAAACCAAAAAAAAAAAAAAAAAAAATCAAAGAGAATTACCTTATTTGATTGACATATTAGTTGATTTCTCCCTTCGAGTGATCAAATTGTTGAATTAATGGTGGATAGTACTATGAACGGATTAAACTATGAAGAATACCAAAAAATCAAAATTGGAATCGGGCATTGAACATGTTGGGTTTCTGAACCAAGCAAACAATCCACGATAATTGAACCAAAGAATCATAATCATTCGAAATATTAACGATAGAAGATGAAGAATATTATCAGATTTGAATTATTATGTAAACAATGGATGATGAAGAAAAATACAGAGATTACATACTAATGAACAATTGACGATGAACATCGAATTTTTTTGGATTAAGAATCAACCAAAATAAAGTTCAATTAATTTTTCTTCTCTTTATTACAGAATCAAAACTACTTCGTAACTTGCGTTAATCACCCTGACATCACACCAAACGATTACTGTATGTAATTCTCGTCCTGTGTTTATTGCAGACGCTCCTCTCCCTCGGCTTTATAAAGAAGCCTCTCATCTCCTCATATTTAACTTTCAACTTACTTCTCTCTGAACATCAGAAAGAAACATACATCAATCTCTTTCACTCTTTTCTCAGTAAGTCTCTAGAGTTTACATAAAATTTTTAGTTTGTAGATTTAATTATCGAGTGTCACGACTATATTCGCATACAGTTTTATCGTGAGATTCAAAATCTCAACAAACCCCCTACACTATGGGAGACTTTTGAATTAGAGAAATATCTTATCTCTGTACTAAGTTTATTCGATTTTCAAATTTTCATATCTCTATACTAAGTTTAATCGATTTTTAAATTTGGGTTGAATTTATATTTGGCTATTGGCTTTTCTAAAATTCAGTTTTACGGTTCCTATAACTATTTCAAGAGGCAAAATACGTAGTCAAACACTAATAATAATAACGTAAAAATTCTTTTTTAGTTGCATAAAAAAACTGCAGCTAACATTACCGGTGTCTGTTTGGACTTGTTCGAGGTGTAGTAGTTTATGTTCGTTTATTTGGGAGGTAGATTTATTTTTCATAGGAGGAATCTGTTCTTTTGGTGGTGGTTTGCTCATCCTTTGGTTTGGGAGTTCTAGGTGGGATTTGCGCTTGTTCTTGTCCAAATTGTAATTTGTTTGATCTCAGATTGAGAGTTCTTAGCATTTGTCATGGATCATTTTAGCTTCCCTCTTTTGGATTTAGTTTCCGGGGTTTAATATATATCAGTTCAGATGAAAAAAAAAAAAAAACATTACCAGTGTCACTTGTGTTAGCAACGACTTCGATATGGCCACACCGGATTGACCCCTCTACTTAAAACCCTACACAAGATCCACATAATTAAAGAAAAAAAAAAAAAAAATTTTCAATGTCCGCCGCAAGATCCTTCCTCCGCTCCGGTGCCAGCCGAGCCGCCTTTGCTTCGTTGAGGTCCACAAAGCCTATGCCCAGTTCTCCTTTTAGGATGCCTAAACAGAAACCTATCTTCAGGTGAGTCTCTAAACCTCCTCCTAATTACGCCATTCAAGCTCATCTTGATTCTCCACTCTTTTATTTCCAGATCTCCGGTTCAACTTAGCTTCTGCGTCGAGACAATGTTGCCGTACCACTCGGCCACTGCTTCTGCAGTACTCAATTCGATGCTTACTGTCTCACAACGCTCTATTTGGACCTTCGGAGGTACGTCTTCTACGAATTACATGTATATCACTGCATATGCCTGTGGTTCTTGTAGATTTAATATCCATTAGTTATTTGCCATCATTCGCAGCTTGGTTTACTTCTTGTTATCTAGCTTTGTTAGAACTGTTGTTGTCTTTGTTCACATTTGGATTTTGGATCTATTCCACTACTCACAGGTTCGATTTTACTTGTTCTGCATTAACAAAATTGGTGTTTTGCTATGAAACTTGAAGTTGTTGGCATCCACTCTGGAAATCACAGCCTTTTCCTGTTGCATGATTTGACAAATGTTTACAAATGTCTTCCATACAATAAGAAATATCAAACTTTTTTCTTTGTAGGGAAAGATGATAACTAAAGGACAGAGAGGGATGTAAGCTATTTATCATGTTTATGCTTGGAGTTGGGTGTTGTCTTAGAATATTTTAGAGTGAACTTGCCTTCAAAGTATTTAAGATTGAAGCAGATTCATAGGTTCTCTCTTTATAAAGTAATCATCTCCTATGAAAACTTGTTGGCTACAAATTGTTTAAGTTTTCTTGTGATAGTGTTTCACAAGATTGCCTGTAGGAACTTATATGAATCCTGCTACACATTTTGTGCTCCCTCAGTCCTCTTTGGTTATGTTTGGCGTATGCTGATATGCTCTATTTGCTCAGATTGCAATGATGATGCATGACCAAACTGAAAAGGAGAGTGCAGGAATGGATGCAGTATAAGACAAGGTCATGAAGTGATTTGTTTTTTACTTTCACCATGTAAAGAGCCTTAAATGACTCAAATTTCTTCTTAGGTCATGAGATGCAATTTTAACCTTTGATATTATCCAGAAACAAAGGAATATTATGTTGGTCTAGCAGATTCCGACGAGGAGATATGTAAGGACCGCCGGTTCAGTTATTGGTTATTAGCAAAACTGACAAACTAACCGGATTCAATCTAAGCATTAAAACTTAGCTTCACAACTGTATATTGGCGTCAGATATTTGTAAGACATTAATCTCTGGACACATACAACTTTACCAAGTTTGATAAACCTCTATTCAAGAACATACTAAAGTAGAGGTTACACCCGAAAGAGAACATAGCAATGATATACATCATGCACCAAAAAAACCGTGATCAACATCAATCTACTTGTGGATATATAATTATATATCATGAATTCGAAACATCCAAATATATATATTCTTCATTTGGCTGGTATACACCTCAAAACAAAGCTCATCTGGAATAACTATTCGAGATCATTCCTCAACACTGACGAGCTCGTACTCCACAAGGGACAAATTGTTGTCTTGTTTAACAGAAATGTCAAGGGGTTGAGGAAGCACCTCAATGCGACCCCATTTGTCAACAGCAAGCCTCATGGATCCCTTGAACATATCAATCTTAGCGTTCCGGAGATTCACAGTAGCCCCTGGTTTCATCAACTCCACTGGACCAAGAAGAAAGACACTTGGTATTAGCCAACATCATTGTATCCACTTCAAGTTATATATCAGATCGTAAACAATGTCTTTGATTAATAAAATCACCAACTCTAAACATAACTTATAAGCATTAAGTATCTAACATTTGGAATGGAGGAAATAGGTCACCTTGATCGTTGCGAGCGGTGAAGAGGATGGAAGCAGTGTCGTCTCCAACGAGACACTCAGAGATCCTAGCAGGTCGGAGATGAGAAGAGGCAGCGCCGGGTTTCGGAGGGACGGAGTTATGATCGACGACCTTAACGGTTAAAGTGTGACCGCTGGTGCCTGGTTTCAGCTGATCCACCTTGATGAAGACAGGTTTCTTCTTCTCCTGAGGCGGCGGAGGAGGTCCGTTTCTTGGCCGTGGTTTGCGCTGGAAATTGTCGTTGCTGTTTGACGCCATTGGAGATTTTTTGCTGATCTCCAAAGCCCTAGAAACAAAGAGACTTTTTGATTTTTGAGTGCTGAAGGACTTTACTCTGGGAAAGAAAACGAAGCAAAGTTTGAGGCAGCCACGTCGGAAAATGGAGAGGTTCCGATTTGAGTTAAATGGGCCTCTTGAAACCCCAGCAAGGACCCATCAAAATTTCTGGTGGAGCTGTATTGTAAACATACTTTATGGTGTTTTCTTTTCTTCAAAGCATATATAGCTCATAATCTTCAAATAAAGAGTTAGGTACTCTAAAAGAGCAAAAACCATCTTGCCTCACCGCCACTACAACAAAACCCGGGGAAGAATTGTCACTATTGGTCGAATCCCAGCTTTTGGAATTGTATGTTTACCTTATAGAGCCAACACTTCACAAATGCCATAAATAGTCGAAGCATGAGTGTTCCCTACCTCCCTTGATATTGGATATAAGAAGCTGAACAAACCTGAAAGCTTTCTCAACACCTCAAAAATACTCCAAAAATTGAAAAATTTCCTCTACATAAGTAGGCTCTACAGAATAGACTCTTGAGTTTTGCCTGTCCAGGTGTGACAACGGCTGCAAGAAGATAAAAGGTATATGGCAGAACATATCAAAACTAAAAGAGATCAACGAAACGAGCTTCTCGGATTCCCATACGAGAATGTCCTGATCCTCACAGTAGATAGAGAGCTATACAGTATCAAAATTATACTGATTTTAAAATCACTTCATACGAATAATATCATAATAATGCTTATTCATTCCCGCAACATTGGAGATGGTAACTAGTAGTAGTAACTGATATAATTGATCAAATATCTAGGAATTACATGTGTTTTTGCGAATAATAACTTCCAAAAAGTGAGATGTCGTTTGCCTAATGATACACGCGACAGCTTCTACCTTTGTGATTTTATCTGGTGACTTTGTAAGCCTACACACAACAAAACAAACAAGCAGGGTGAGACATTCTTATGAATGGTGTATTAGCAGTATAATTAACAAAACTGGAAACATATATTACCTTGATCTGTTTGAGCAGATTCTTGGCGCGGGCGTCTGTTTTGAAATGATCACGAACAGGCTGCAATATTGGTAAAGATTCTGTTGTTAAATTCAATTACTAAAAGGTGTTCCAAGTTTTGTTTAATTTGTTTTCCAAATATCCTCACTAGAGTACAGAGTCTCGTGAAGCTGTAACATAAGTTTTACTTACTTGCAGAATCTTATTCAATGCGTTCATCAGGCCTTTTTTCAGATCCCCAGGGTGCAAGTCTCCGCTCTCATAGTCAGCAGCAATTTCTTCAAAGCTTTTGAAGGTCCTAACATTTGGAAGAAGGGAAGACAGTGTAAGACATATAACAAGGAACTCATTTTTCATTTGTAAAATCCACCACGCAACCGGCAACCTAAAAAGTTTAGAAAAAGCTGATAAGAACTCACTTGTTACCGCCATATTCTTCACTTCTCTCAACTGAGAACTCATCAAACCATGGTAGAATGATGTATTTGATGTATTCAAGGCATGGATTGCCTTGCACAATTTTGGGAGGACAGTAAGCTTTCTTGATCTTCACATTAACTTCAGCCTGAGAACAATAACACCTTCAAACTAGTCAATAACTGTAAAGTCTCTTCTCTACTTTTGTAACCTTAGAAAATTGACTAAGGTACAGTTACCTCCTCATCTTCCATAAAGATGGCAGATAATGGATCACTTTTGGACATCTTTTCTTGTCCTTGTTGGAGACCAGGAAGCATATCTGCAAGCAGTTACAGCTAAAAAATGAAAAACAATGGCAGACAAGAAAAAATGTGGCATAACAGAAGTCAAATAGAAAATTGATGAGCATACGGTGCGACAAGATAATCGGTTTGTTTTTCCTCTTTATGTCATCACAGTATTCTCTTGCTAGCACATTTACTTTTCTTTGATCCATCCCAAGCTGGCAAATATCAGCCTACAAATGTAAAACAAATGTTTTAACAGCAACCAAGAACTCATGAACCAGATAGATATACATAATGTAGCACTACATTAAGGAAAATCAACTGTAGACATCAAATACATTCTGCCAATCATATTCACTTTTTGAAAAATGGAGCTTTCATCAGGTGTTTTTTCAGAAATGTAATACTCAATTAGGTAGAGGTAAAGCTAAAGCTAAAATCTCAATTCCAAGTGACTGCCAAGAGATCCAAAGACAGTTCATGATCAAGAGCAGCCTTAACTTTAGGCCAATACATCCAAAATACATGTAAGAGTACCTCAAGGAAAAAAATATCTGCACACTGCATGCATGGGTAAAGGATTTGGGCAGCACTCAGTTCATCAGTCTCACTACGTCCCATAATCTGCACACACCTGCAAGGACAAGAAACAGACTCATTCAAGTTTTATCCTTCCACTCACATAAATGCAATAACACAAGAACGGAGAAGATTAAAAAAAGCAACCTTAAGATTCTAGGGAGCTTGTTTTTACGAGCAATGTCCATCACAAGAGGCCAGTACTTGTCCGCCTTAGAATTAATTTCTTCGGAGGACCACAGATACTCTACATTGTCACTGTTCATCCCAGCAGCCTTCCATATCTCTTGAAAGTATTCTCCAACCACTCTGATTTTCTTCAAGTCACCGCCCATCTTGTTGTTCAGCTGAGCAAACCAATCCGCAATCCAAATTTTGACACGGCAACCTGCTGAAGTCAATTTGTTCACATTGATCACCTTCATCACTCCCTGTGAACAAAACCACCGAGCTATCAAGATTAACAGAAGCTTCCCAAACAAAGTCACAGAAATATCAAACCTCAAGAGAAACTAGTGTGTGATTCAATCATGAAACTGAATCCAAACATGTTCAATTCTGCAAATGAGAAAGATAAGTGACCTGAGCGATGTGCATCCTTCCCGATGGTTCAAAGCCGTCGTAGCAAATCGGAGAAGGCTTCTTAGTAAGAAGATTCTTGAGCTCTTCCTCCTGGATACATTCTTCACCAATACTCCTAACAATCTGGTAACGCTTCTCGACCTCTTCGCTCATCCTGGGATTAGCAAAGACCAGACCAATAAGGAGATAAGAATTTAACACTAGAGAGTACCTTTTTGACCTAATTTGACAATAGCCAGAGTAAAAGAGGGAAACCGCATGAGAAATCAACTCACTGTATTCCAGCGGCGGAAGAAGATGGCTGAGTTGATGCAACGGAAAGATCCTCCATTTTCGACGACAAATTGCTTGCGATGTTTGAAGATTCGTCCGTCATCGAAATTAGCCGGCGGCGGAAGAAGGATTATTTAGGGTTTTTTATTTTACGGATTGTTAGGTTTATGAGTGAGCGTGATGGAGCTAACGTGCTACAGTACCACTACGCTTCACGTTTTTTACGGTTTGTGAGGATACATTGAAAAAAAAATATGGAAAAATGTTCACAAAGTAAGACGATTAAAACAAGAATTTTTAATGTTTAGTTATCATCTATGGTTGACTATTTTTTTTAATTATCAACTTCCGTTGCCCAAATCGAAATAAATATGACGTTAACTTCTTTAACGGAAAGACTAACAAACATTAAATTTTTATGATAAATAAATTAACAGGGAAAACGATCACTTTGTGTCTTAACTGTGCGTAGAAAGTTCATTTCGTACCCAAACAATTAATGTATATCATTTCGAGCCTCAACTCCTAAAACGAGTTTCATCCAATAGATTGATACTCAATTAATGTTTTTTTCCCTTTCTATGACTGAGTAGTTTGTTTGTTGAGGCATGTGTAGTAGTAGGACTGTCCCATTCTCATTTCCCTAGTTTGTCATTTATATCACTATTTGCATTAGTCGTTTGCATTTAGATCGCCTCATAGTTTCATATTTCATTTACGTATTGCATAATTAGTCTAGATTGTTCATTGGTTCATGTGTTTGACCCCATCTATACTACACTGATTAATTTCTGTTGTTTAGGCGGGTATCAGACATCTGACAATAGTTTGGAGATTAAATGGATGTTTTCTTTATGACAGAGCGAGATGATGTGGCGGCAGACTCACCTCCATTTAATAAAATCTTACGGTTGACTAACAGGTTCTCGATCAATGCTCGATTTGGTCAAGTCACGAAGAGTTTGTGTGTGGAATGGACTCTTTTGAGGAGTTGAGGCTCGAAAAGGCACACCTTAATTGTTTGGGTACGAAATGAAACCTCTACGCACAGTTGGGGCACGAAATGGTCATTGTACTGAAGTTAACACTATATTCATTTCGGCCTGGTCAACGAAAAGTTGATGATTAAAATGGCCTACGTCAATCATGTTTTTAATGGCCTAAATGTGAAAGTTCATTGTACCGATTGTTAAAGACTTTTGCAATTGTGACTGTAGGCTTTTTAAAATGGACTGTTACTTGAGAACTGTGGCTTTATAAAATAGGTTGTGACGTCTCAAAAAATAAAAAATAAAAAATAAAAGCAAAAAAGTCACTTATTTCAGTTTTTTAAAAATTATTATGTAACAAAGAGAAAAATAAAAGTTTAGACTATGAGTGGTTTTAGGAGAATTTTTAGGATTTTTGAGACTTTAAACTAAAAAAAAGTATCATTGGCTAAAATTTGGCTGTTATGACTTTTTTTTTAGAAAAAAGTTACACCTTTAAGAGTCTTTGTACCAATCGGTGCCCATGATTATTTTTACATCAACCGATTTTTAAAACTTTTTACATTTTTTGTATGATTTCTAACGTTGTTCAAAATATTAAGACGTTTATATGATTTAGTCATTTTGAAACAATACTCAATTTTCGTGTGTCTTAAGTCATCAAGTTTGAGGATTTTTTTTTCTGTTTCTTTTTTGTTGGATCTCTAACGGTGTCTAAAATAGCAAGACATTTATATAATTTTGTAATTTTGGAAAAATAGGTAACTTTCGTGTGTTTTAACCCATCGATTTTATGATTTTTAATAGTTTTTGTATTATCTCTATCGGTTTCAAAAATAGGAAGACATTAATATAATTGGATAATTTTGAAACAATACTCAATCTTTATGTGTCTTAAGTCTTAACCCACCAATTTTAAGTATTTTCACCATTATTTGGTTGATCTCTAACGGTTTTCAAATATACAAGGCATTGATGTAATTTTGTTATTTTGGAAAGATATTTAATGTTCGTGTGTATTTCACCCACTGATTTAAAGATTTTTTTGAATCTTTTATTATTTATGATCTCTATAGTTGTCAAAAATAATAAGGCATTGATATCATTTGGTAATTAAACAAAAAATACTCGGGTTTCATGTATATTAAACCCACCGATTTTAATGATTTATTTTTACTTTTTGGTATGATCTCTAACGGTGTCCAAGGTAGGAAGAAGTTAATATAATTGGGTGATTTATAAACAATACTCAATTCATACATGTCGTAANTTTTTTTTTTTTTTTTTTTTTTTTTTTTTCATATCTAACTGTGTCCAAATAGTAAGGAATTTGATAATTTTGGAAAACCATTCAATTTCGTGTGATTTATACTATTTTTTTTTATCTCTAACAGTGTCCAAAACTCAAGGCATTGACATTATTTGGTATTTTTTTAAAAAATGCTCAACTTTCATGTGTGTTAACTAAATAATACATACGAAAGATGAGTATTTTTCAAAATTACCAAATAATATCAATGTTTTACTATTTTGGACAATGTTAGAGATTGTATAAGAAAACAATAAAAAAATAAAATAAAATAGGTGGATGTAAAAAAATCACGAACTTTCATATTTAAGTCATTTTGATTATCAACTTTCGTTAGGCCGAAATGAGCATGTCAATAACGTCTATTAATCTCTCTGTTAAGAAAGTTAACGTCGAGCTAATCAATTCAGTTTGGTCAATAAAATTGATGATTATTAATTTAATCAATAATAGTTGATGATTAAAATGGTCCACGTGAAAATTCATGCTTTTTATAACCTATATATGTGAAACTTCATAAATGTTTGACATTTGTTTCCCAGAAATCTATGGTATAAATTGAGGGATAGCAAAAAGTTGTTTAAATTAAGGTAGTACTACTAGAGTTTTTCCTTGTGCCATACCGAAAATATGATATCTTCATTTATTTATATTCGAGGTCTCATATATTCTAATTTAAATTGTGGTATATACTTTCAAGTAAATGTAAAATACAAATTAATTAGTGA
The DNA here is from genome assembly GCA_900406245.1 of Odontarrhena argentea. Lineage (NCBI taxonomy): Eukaryota > Viridiplantae > Streptophyta > Magnoliopsida > Brassicales > Brassicaceae > Odontarrhena > Odontarrhena argentea. The sequence continues at coordinate 8,490 of OVAF01001663.1, read as the reverse complement.
AACCAATTTTGTGTTCATTTTTTCGGGGTAAAATTTAACACCCATTCCCCTAACTTAACCCACACAGCAAGAATCAACATAATATAACAACCAATAAAGACTAATTAACCATAGAATCATTCCATAAATCATTCACTTATTCAAAATCATCCAACGTGAGCAACAAGCAACTTAAACTGTCATAATTATCCATAAACCCACTTAATAAAAATCGAATAAAAACCATTTGTCTTTAGAAAAACGAATAAGGAAATAAAGCGTTAAAGAACCCATCCCGTAAATGGCACACCATCAGTCCACACCTTAAGCTCCTAATCAGCAAGCTCTCTCTCACCTGAAAAGGGAAAGAGGGGGTGAGCAACAAGAACAAGTCATAATATCATTTTTTACCACCGCGTGAAGAAAGATAAATGTAATCATTCTTATATTTCCCTATTTCGAAGGTACCAAAACCGAAGTCTTTGTCAGAGCTTAAACTACCAGTTTGTACTATGTTCTTTATAAAATCATATATAAGGTGATGGTTAATATGATTAAATAATTGTTGCTTGCTATTGTTTCTCCTACACAATTGAGGCTCCGGATGGAAGAACAAATAAAGCAGTATAGGTCAAGCGGGTCAAGCTAGTCAAATAGATAAAGTGCAGATTAAGCGTATCAAGCAGATAAAACGGATCAAATGTGGATAAACATGTATGAATGAGAAAAGCGGATCAAGCGGTCGACATTGTAAAAATTTAATTGATTTTATTATTATTTATTTAGTATTTATATATAATTTGATTACTTGTAAATACAACTAAATATTACATGATATCATATTTTAAATAATTGTACATTTAATTATTATATATTATAGGTTAAGTGGGTCAAACAGTACATGCGTTCTTTACCATTTAGGCTCCGACTAGAAGAGCGGTTCAAGCGGGTCAAGAGCGCTTCAAGCGTTTCAAACTGTTTAGAGTAGGTAAAACGGTTCAAGTGTTAATAAATATGTGTGAATGAGAAAAGCAGGTCAAGCGAGCAGAATAGTAAAAGTTGAATTGATTATATTATTATCAAGAGTATTATTTAATATTTATGCGTAATTTAATCATTTGAAAATAAACTAAATATAATATTATATTATATTATACATAATGTATTTACTTGTTATGTATATAAATATTTAAAGTTAATTAAAAACTTAGAATAAATTCTTAGATATGATAATGTATGCAAGAAAAATTATTAGTGATAAATATAAGTTTCAATAAAACATTTGATTTTTGTAAAACATTTAAAATGGTAATTTATTATAAGTGTAAGATAATTTTTTTATTCAAATATTTTAGTGTATAGTTATATATATAAAACAAAATTAAAATTACATTCAACTGTAATATTTATTATTATATATCTGTTATTTTATTTAAAAATATAAATATTTATCGTTAAAAATGTATATACGTAACTAAAACACGTAAGGTAGAATATGTAGCATATTCTTAAACATTTATAACTAATTTCTCATGTGTTTATCTCATGAAAATATATACAAATGTTTATTTAGGTAGATGGTAAATACCTAATACTGTTATTTGTAAAATAATATATATATAACCTCCGATAATTAACGTTAATTAAGAGATCAGTTTGAGTTCTTATTTTATTTTTATATTTAATTGAAATATGGTTTTTCGATTTCTTTCAAATCTGTTTGAGANATTTTAAAAAAAAAAAAAAAAAAAAAAAAATCCTATTTTATAGGAAATTCAAAATTCTCAAATTTAATTAGGATATAACGTAGATTTGTAAACCCAAAAACAAAAAAAAATTTCATTATAGAAAGAAGAAATTCAATGGATTATTTTTTGAAAAAAATAATCATACAAATTTTTTTTAAAAGTAAAGTACATGTATATGTGTAGAGAGGATAGTGTTCTTTAGTGTTTGTGAGGAAAAGTTGTGTGTTTCAAATGCAAGTGATAAGCCTATATATTGGTAAATAATGATTAATAATACCTACCAAAAAAAAAAAAACAATATTATCTAAAATAGTACAAACGGTTTTATCTGTCCCACAACTTTTGTCCACTTCTCTTTTGCACCGCCCACTTCCCTTTTCCCATGCCCATCTCTCCTACTTTTACTGTTTAGACTACATACAGTAGACTTGTTGAAACTTTTATTCAACTGTTGAACACTACACTTGGGTGTTGTATACTGTGTTGTATAATATGTGGCAAAATTAGTTTTGAAAATATCAACACCCGTGAATCTCTAGTGAGTGGGGTTATTTTGCATGTGTCACCATTCTATTGGTCTATCTTCTCATTGGTCAATAAAACTTTTATATTTTTTCATCCGTATTATTTAAGCTTAATTATTTTATAGTGTATTATTTATAAACTTTATATTTTTATATCACAATTTATCATTTTTCATATTTTATAAATGGAAACTTGTTTCATTTCATTTGGAAAATAAAAGATTTATATTTTTTTACACTTTTTGATTTAACATCATACAAATCTTTTTTTTTTTAGCTTCAACCCTCATTTTAGTGAAATGGATCCCAACAATATTTTTTTATCACTTAATTTTTTTCTTAAATTATGGCATTATAAATTTCATTAATTTATTTTCACTCAATAATTGTTGTTAATAATATTAATATGTAATCGCAAAATCTAATAGAAAATAGGAAATGAAAAAAAAGTAGAGTAGAATGTTGAATTTTAAATGAATTTTAAATTATTAGGTGAGACAAAGAAAAAATAATGTGGAAGAGTAAAAGATGATGTGGATTAAAAGTAGGGTGTTGTAAATGAACATAGTCTTAGAGTAAATTTAAAAAAAAACACATCACAAACAGTAAATTAACTTAATTCAAGTGAATGGGGAAAAAGTAAGGTGGTTCACAATCCACTATGACCACTCCTCCTCCGTTTTCAAAACACTCTTCCATTCATTATCTTATATATGCACGATTTACGAGAACATTTCCAAATTTTTATAATTATACGGTTTATGTTTTGTGTGAATGAGAACATAGGTTGTGAATGGGTGAGTGGGAAAAATGTTGATCAAGAGTGGCTTGAGTTGGTTATAAACCACTTACAATAATTTCCCCATTCATATAATTTATTGTTTATGATTATTTTAATATTGTTTTTTCTTTTAATCAGCTGTGAACAGTAAAAACAGGGGAGGTAATAAGGAGAGATGTATGTGAGTGTGTTGTGGAGAAAAAGGTGTGAGAGGGGTTGAATCGCTTTTACTATTTGGGTTTTTTTTTTCCTTTTCCTTTTCTCTTCACAGTAATTAAAAATAATTGTTATTGTTTGGTTATTTGTATTAATATCCTTTTTTTTTTTTGTCAACCTTAATATCATTATAGATTTTAACAGAGGTTACAAGCCCATCTAAACCCAGTAAAAAACACACGAAGTTAAGAATTAAACAGACGTGTTTTTACAATAGAGGGTTACGTGGCTAATTGAACAACCCAGAAGCTTCAAGATCTATCTCTTCCTCCGCCAGTCTGCAGCTTCTCCGCTTGTTGTTTCTCTATCACCACCATGAGCTTTAAGCAAAGACCTCTGTAACGCCTTTTGTTGGTCGCCGGTAAGTGATTGTTAATTCTCCTTGACTCCATTAGTTCCATAAAAACACAGATTGTCAAACTAGAAAACTCTTCAGACCACCATCAAACAAGACGAGAGATCGAAATCTTTGCAATCTAATTTAATCAATCTGGAACAACTTAAAACTTCATATATAGAGACACTTTACCCTAAACAATCCAATAGGATGGATTAAGATTTTACTCTCTTATGGATGAAGAATCAAGCAAACTAAATGAAGAAAGAGATCTAGACATTCAACCGGAATCTATATAATTGGAAAAGAAAAGGCTAAAAGTAAGACAGAGCCGAATGAAATCAAAACTGAGATCCGAAACAGAGTCGGAAGTATAATCCAAAACAAGTCGGAATCAAAAAACAAAAAGATTGAAAGTTTCTCTCTCTGAAAGATCTGAGAGGGAGAAGAGAGAGAAACTTTGGACATTATTTTTTTCTTGTATTAATATCCTAAATATGATATTTCATGATTATCTTGATATATTTTATGAATAAAATAACAATGTAAAAATTGAGATATTAACTTAAAATACATGTATTATATGTATATTATCAAAATATGTTTATTGATTCTGATTTTGATTTATTTCTATGTATTATGTTTATAATAATTATTATATTCTAACAAATTATATTTATTTTGAAAATAAATTATATTATCTTTCAATAAATTTTTAAAAATAAGTTATAAATAATTTTTTAAAAAGATGTTACATATTGTACCTTACGTGTTTTAGCTACGCATGTATAATTTTAACGATAAATATTTATATTTTTTTAAAGAAAATAATATATATAATAATAAATATTACACTTGAATCTATTTTAAATATACTTTCTATGTATAAATGTACACTAAAATATTTTAAATAAAAAAAAATTATATTACACTAATCATAATGACAAAAATAAAATGTGTTATTGAGACCATTCATGCTGATCTAAGAACACATTCAAGCATCTATCATGAGTTTACGGTCATCAAGATTGATTTGTATAAGATAATGACTATGTGGAGTGTGTTTGTGAGCGGAGAAAAAAATACTTTCATCTATGTTATTCTTCGTTCAATGCGTTCAATGTAATCTTTGCATGTAACCCTAAATTTTCTCGTGATTAATCCAATAAACATCGAGATCGGCTATTACCCTTTGAAAATTTTAGGTTACATATTTTCAATTTAAATATTTTCGACTCTAAAACGTAACATGAGTCAAAAAAATGTTTTTCTTAATTTTTCAGTGAACAAGTCTTTCTTTCTTATTTGGTTTAGAAGCTTTACACCAACCTATATACATGTAAATGATTTTTTTTGTTTTTTTTAATCGGAAATATATTTATATATATACATATATATATATATATGTATATGTATATGTAGGGTGAATTTGGCTATTAGCCAATATGGGATTCATAATGAAGAATATAACCATTACAAAATCCAAATTCAATTTATAACCCAAATCTTTACAAAATTACCATTTTACCCTGATCAAATTATCAAAAAAAGAACTTTGCAACATATAATTGCAAAGAGAATAGCTAATGTAGAACTCGGGTGAGGCTCACACGGTGGTTAGATAAAAGCAACATGCTAGCTATGTCGAACTCTCCTGAAGCTCATTGGATGGTTGCGTGGAGGCTACGGGATCAAATAGATTGACTTTGTTGCCCTCCTCAGTTGGATCAGGAGATGGTTGTGATGGTGGATCGAAGAACACCACATAGATGATGAAAGAGTCTTTGGTACTGCTCAGACACTCGGCTCCAAGTCAATCTCTCACAAAGAAAACAAGCTAAAACTAAGCAAGCGACGACTTGATTAGAAGAAATACATTATTTTATTGATAAGAGAAACAGTGAATGTTACAAGGCTGCAAGAGGACCTTATAAATGGTCTTATCAACTAGGTTTAATCTAAAGACTCTAAACAACAGGACTTGTGAATGAAAAACTACGAGACGTGCAACAAACGCCAAATAAAGAAAGTTTAAACCAAATAAAATAGAAAAAAGCTAAAACATTATGTACTCAGTTAGGACTTAAACAAGATTGTTGGAGGCGTTAAACACTAGTAGGTTGCTCCAGGTTACCTGCACTAATCGAATGAATTGAAAATACATTATTTGGACTCGAGTCATGTGGTTTGAGTGCTAAGAGGAAGTAGTTTGTTTTCGTATGCTTGTTCAGGGTGTGGATTTCTTTATGATTTCATCCTCTTGAAGTCATACTGATTAAGATCCTCACTCGTAGATTCATGAATGTCTTCACATTCTTCTCTTTGCTATATATGCTCGTTATGGACCAAGTATCTTGTATTGGTTATATCTTGAAGCTCCGGTAAACTCTTGACGTGATTCTTGTTGTTTTGGACTACATTTCCTATCAAGTTAACAGCCACACCTTGGTTGTTTCGTGGTGGATCTTCCTTGATGCTTAAACGGGAAAAATCCTTCATAAGGTCTAAATCGGGTGTGTTGGAGCTTCTGTGTGTGTTACACATGTTTGCTTCCAGACGTAATCTCCTCTCCAATATATGCTGAACCAAGAAGTGTCTCTACTACTGTGTTGAACCCTTCTCTAAGCCTCCTTGTTTTGGAACTAGTCCTTGGGGTGTCTTTAAGCTCGGGTACAAGCCCTTGGTTGATGTTCGGTTCGATGTATGCATCAAGAGCAAAACTGATGATATCCACATGTTATTTGTATATGTTTTTAATTTGTGAGTAATGTCATTTTTTGTATTATTACATAATCTACAAAGAATATCCTACCCATTCCTTTTTATTGGTTATACAATTATATACACATATATATTATTTTGGTTATATATGCTAATTCCCATCTGTATGAGAGCCACAATTGCCATGTCCATTAACGTAAATACTCTGTATAGTAAAGGGAATGAGACTCGATTCCAAGTGTGATATGGTGAGAGCCTCTATGGACTTACGTATCACCGCCACGAGATTACGACCACTTCACAAACAAAAGTAAATATCTAAATTATAAACCAGAATTATAGCAATATATAGTTGATCCATGTGTGAACTATGATTTTTAAATATGGAACACTCAAATTTTTTAAAAACTTTTATTCTATTGAATTTTAAATTTTTAGTTGAACAAGGTATAACTACTACAAAATAAACATATTGTCATAGAAAATCGATTTTTTTTTTTTTATCAACAAACTTTCAATATGTATTAAGATAGAATCGAACTTAGGCGGTCACAATAATAACAATAATACAATTCAGTAAACTATAAATCCTGATCAGAAAATAAGGGAAAATTACCAAAAATAGACCAACATTTGAATTGAAAAGCATATTTGGACCTAAATTTCAGCTGTGAGCAAATATAGTCTTTTCGGTTGAGAAAAGTCTTCATTAACCCTGGCTTTGAAACAAAAAAAATGTGTATAATTGACCAATTTAACCCACCGTAGTCTGAAACAACTTCGAAGAATTCTGATGAGACTTAATTAGAAGTCATTTACATAAATGTTTCTTAAATTTAATTTAGAAAAATAAATTAAATTAATCTTACGAGGGAAAAATATCTCTAACCCAAATATGGGCAACCTTCATGTATGTAAAATGCAATTTGAAAGAAATGGATGGTTTACGGTGGTTTTAGGTTGAAACCATATTTGTAATGTATAATGATATAAATTTCAGACTTGGATTGAAGTCTGTAAGGAGACTTAAAATGTAGTTTACTGAAAATACTTAAACCATCGAAGTCTGAAACAAATACTTTAAATTCTGAGGAGACTATATAAGAAGTCTTTTACATCGATGTTTCTTAAATTTAATTTTAAGAAATAAATTTTTAATCTGAGGAGGGAAAAATATGTGTTACCCAAACATGGGAGACCTTGATGTATGTAAAATACAATTTTACAGATATGGATGGTTTTAGTTGGATTTGGCTTGAAATCATATTTAGTGTAGAATGATAAAATTTGCAGACTTAGATTGATGTCTGTACATAGACTTAAAACATAGTTTACTGAACCAACTTATTAAAAATAAACCGGTTTAATGTTGGGTGGCTATTGATACACAGAGTTTTAACCCTAGTATATAACTACAAGTGCACAGCAAACGCAGTAGTATAGATCGGGTATCGAATCCACAAGGACCAAGATTGCACTACAGTTATTAGACGTAAATAAAGCTAAGATAATAAGACAGATTAAACTACTAAAATAAATAAAACAAAACAAGGAAATCNATAACAAAGAAGTCAGGCCCAGGGAAATTCGCAGGAAATCAGAATTGTCAAATTGCATATGATGAATGATCCTAGAACTCAAACACGAATGTAAAATCAACCAGCTCTCGCTGCGAAGATTATCTAAGTCAAAATACTAGAAAGCCAAAATCTCTTTGCGAATCCTAAGTATTAAAACAAGCAATGATAACAAGTTCAATTGTTCACAATAAACCTAAACCAAATCTCTTTGCGAATATGAATATTGCTCATCTAAGACAGTTCAGGCAACTAATAATGCTCTCGCATCTACCAATTAACCTAAGCTCATAATTCTAAGTAGCGACCAAAGAATTAGCATTGAGCATGGTCTAGATGAAGGATCTATATGAAAACCCTAGCAATTCTAACAATTCCTCAATTCCTTTGAAAAACCCTAAACCTAACAAGGAATCTACTCAGACATGATCATGCAAACACCACTACAAGAAATATGGCTATTGATAGCACATTACGATAGCTCAGTTTTCGTAACTGCTGTCGTACTCAGTGATCTGGATTTTGAATAATATAATAGCATTAATAAAATGCTAAAGAAAAAATTGTAATACCCGAAACATAAATTGAGGCTTTTCAGCCCAAATGT
>OVAF01001662.1:0-20137 GCA_900406245.1 Odontarrhena argentea | reverse complement strand
TTATAACGTTTAGTATATTCGACACGTGTCTTGTTGTTTTGTGTTGGTCTAGAAGGGTTGGGTCGCACATGGAAAAGTTTATTCTCCCTTTTCTTTTGTTTCTGCCTAAACTTTTTTTGACAAACAACAGTGTTTTTACAAACACAAACAAAAAAGAAAAAAACATTTTTCCAAAAGTAAAGAAAGTACTCTGCGACAAAACAAAAAAAAAAAGGAAAATATAATGTACTCTATATATATCCGAAAAAAAAAAAAAAAAACATGAAAACGAAGTACCGCACAAATACCAATCCGGAATTGACAAAAATATAAGAGCGGATCCTAGACTCCTATATTCGAAAAACCAGAATCGAACCTAGAACCGAGACCTAAATGGGTACCTGAAATACTTAAAATACAATTATATATTCAAATTTAACTATATATAAACTCAATTGTTCATATTTTTCAAACAATGCGTAATAATAGTAAGAGTTTTCATTGATCGAGATCATGTAGACGAATTAAGCGTCATAAGAAACACTAGCACTCTGCTCCCACCCTAGCTAGCTACTATCACTTAACTTCCTCCTGCCATAAGGGCAAAATGACTAAGTTCCCTAAGAGTTGACTCGACTACATATGAAAGAAGGAAAGACGAGCTAATTGTTTGGCTCAGCAAGAGAAGACTAGGGGGACGAGGTTAAAATTGTAGTCTACAAATTTTGTTAAAAGTTACTAGGTTTGCATATTTTCTACTTACAAAGCGACAGTTGTAAATAACAATAAAGAAATGCAAACATAAGGTCGAAATATCTTACAAGACAAATAAAACAGGCCTTTATTAATTAGGCAGAATCCAAAAGATGAGGATCGATTAATATATTTGTGATCATTGACCAAGTCTCACGTTAAAGCGAATGGTATCTTAAATAAATTTAAACTGATTATGACAAATTAGATCTCAAAGGGGACAAGATGATCTCATGCGTAGACCTTAAAGATTTAGAGCCAATGAAGGTGCCAACGGAGTTAGGTAACAGTTATTGACATAAAGAAGGAATATTAATTGTTAATCAAATATATTACCTATTTATAGCATATCTTTATCATTTGTACTATTTGGTTTCTTTATGTATATATATCCATACTAGCTGTCATATCTTATATAATAAAGTAGGCTTTCCTCCCTCAACTCTCTCTGAGAAGCTGCCACGTGTCCATGTAGTTTTAAATTTTATTTATGTGTCCCTCTGTTTGTTAATCTATTTTCTTAATCGTCAACAGAAAACCGAATGCAAACTACGCACCTCCTTAACATAATCTTTTTCATATTTGCAGCAACATACAATTACTTTAAGAAATTTATGAAAAATATAAGTTAGAAAATATATTGTAATGGTACACTAGATAAGATTCTTAACATAATATTTTTAATATGTGCTGCAACATACCATTGCTTTAAAAAATTTATGAAAAATATAAATTGGCCAAGATATTGTGATGTCACACTAGATAAATTTCTTAACATAATTTTTTTTCATATGTGCAGCAACATAGCATTGCTTTAAGAAATTTATAAAAAAATATAAATTGGCCAACTTTCCGATCTTTGTAAAGTTCATTTAAACATAAATTATGATAGGCAAAATTTTGTCACATAACTCTAATAAATAAGATTTTCATTAATCCAATTTTTTTCTATAAAAATATATATTAATATCTTACACATTTTCAAACAAAGATCCGGATATTTTACCTAAAAACCTTTCCAAAAAATGTTATCTATAAAATAATAAAAATATAAGTATTCAATCGCATATCACATTATATTTTATTATGAATAAACCTTTAATCACATATACCCACTTATTTTTTTTTCTTTTTTTACATGAAAAAAAATCAATCATTATCCGGAATAATTTTTTAATCCTTTTAAATGTTTTTCAATATTTTATAGGATTTAAGGGTTTAGGAACCTAGGGGTTTGAGGTTTTAATTTAAACCCAAAAATGCTTACAACCCTATACCCCTAAGATATAAATCCTAAAACCTTAAAACTCAAGAGAAATTGACAAATCTAAGGTTTTTTCTACAACTTTCTTTGAAAAGATGTTATGTGTCACATCTATTTTTAATTACATTTGTGTTAGTCCCTCTATTTACTTCATTATTAATTTTACTCATTAACTCTAAAAACATATGAACAACTCCTTAAAACTTATATTACAATACAAATTTTACATAATTTTATGAAAGATTTATTCAAAATATTACTATGATTCCTTATAGATATTATAATCTTATCCACGCAACGCGTGGACTTTTCCTAGTTAGGTGATATTTTAAGGATAACCTCATAAGTCATACTCATAACCCATGGAAAAAATTTGGATATACAATGTACATGCTTAATCAAGATCTTGTTCTTGAACATATTCATAGTAGTCTCGTTCTCTACATCATGCAAGATTTGACTATTGGATTAGTCAGTTGTGGTCCAAATCGATATTAATGTGTAGTTGATCAAAAAAATAAAATAATGATAATTACATTAGATGAAATCAAGCACAATCGAAAAATAGTTTATTATTTTTACTAAAAAAAATAACATAATTTTTTTTTATTATCACACATATAATATATATATATATATATATATATATGTATTAAGCTTAAAGCAGTTTTATCCATTATTGAGTCTGTTTGAAGTTTATTTTAGAATTTAGAGTAGAGTAATAATGAGCATAATTTTAAGATAGTCTAAGGTCGAATCACATAGACCAAAGGTAAATTATTAGCACAAAGTTTTAAATTAAGCTGATGATTGCAAAATAATTTTGTCAAACAACACATAGAGTTCAGAAATTCATATACTATATGATGAAAAAAACATTATAACAAGAGGAAGAACTCATATACGCAACACAATAATCCAAAACAAATCAATTAATATAACCTTAAAAATTCTAAATTTTTAACCTATTATCTTTGAAATTTTCAATGATAATTCAAAGAGTTTTATGCAAGTCAATATCACTCGAACGGCCATAACCTCTTGGGTATATTATACCCACACAAGCCCGTCCCTTTCATAAAGCACATAAAGTATTATGCGTTAGGCCACCTCTTATAAAGAGAAAAATTGGGCCACATAACAAAAACTATTAAATAGCATATATGGTTAATACTAAAGAGAGCTTCTATGTTTTCTGGTTCAAACCTCAGTGATTGCCAAAAACTTTTTTTTTCCTTTCTAGAAGATATATAATCTCAACCAACGACACACTATTACAAGGGCCACGTTTCTTTGAATTGCTTTAGGCCACTTATACGTTCGGGACGGCACTGTAACCACAACTCTACTAGTATGCCACATTGATAGGTATTGTACTTAGTTATTTATGTGTAATTATATTATCATCGTATGGGTTTTGCTTAACTTTTCAAGAATTTGATAGATCAGATAAACGTGACTCCTTCTTTTTGTTTTTGAAAACATAGGAGAAATCAAGGAGAATTCGAAACGGAAGTTTAACAATTACTTAGAACCAATTATTCCAAAAAAAAATCTCGTCAAAATTTGTGAAACAAAGACGAAGGAGAAGAATGTAGTGTATGTGAATTCAAATCACGGAATGAAGTTTGATTAATTGGTCTGTTTATAAATTAGATCCGCTAATGGAAGGTTCGAATCATGAAATGGCATTGATTAAGCCATTGCTTTGTAAACTGGGTTCCTTTTCAGACAGAGTCTAGGAGGTTCATTTCCTCCTAGACTCTGCCTGAAAAGGAACCCAGTTTACAAAACAATGACCTAATCTCATTCATTTGATTTCTGGGGATCATGGAGACAAACTTACATCATTGTTGGTGAGGTATACCTTTCATGTTTCACTCTATCATATCTGGTGGAAAAGGAACTGGAGAAGGCATGATGAAGACCCTGTTACAGCTTTCAAATTTGCTACACTTATTGATCTCAGTATCAGCAATTGGATTCTCTCAGTAGGACAAAGGGATGTGATTATGGAGGATGCTCTTGTGAGGTGGTTTGCCACAAGGAGTAGTTTCAGCTAACTCAATTTTGTCTGAAGCTTTGTAAATAGGTCTTAGTTTTGTCTCTTAATTGTTTTTTATGCACTGTACATAACCGGTTCTTTTGAATAAAATTTAACAATGATTCAAGAAAAAGAAATGGCATTGATTCTGGGAAAGAATTGTGTCATTAAATTTTGGAAATTAGAAATACTATTTAATCATATATATTGAATTAGAATCAATCTCTGACAAATTCTGTAAAAGTTACTTTCTAAAATTAGATCTGTNTATATATATATATATATATATATATATATATATATATATATATATAGTTGCAATGGAAGGGTTGATAAAGTTTATCAACACTTAAATCCACTCCAATGGATAATGGCATTTTTTGTGTTGAAATCTATCAACACGGTTGATAAAAATAGTGGAGGACAAGTGTGGACATGTAACATTTTTTAATTATTTTTATTTAATAAATAAATTATATAAAGCAAGCTGATTGGTCGTTGAGATTCTGGATTTTTTTCCACTCAATTATTCAACATCAATTATTTCATAATAATTGTATTTATGTATATAAATATTTTTTATATCAAAATTCATCATTTTTCATACTCTATAAATAGAGACTTGTTTCATTTAATTTGGATACAGACAAAAAAAATCCATCTTTTTATTAGACCAACTATATAGACCAATTATATGGATTAACTACATGAACCAGCTATATAGACAGACTATATAGATCGAATATATGTACCAACTATAGATATCGACTATATGAACGAACTATATAAACCAAATATGTAGTTCAACTATATGAATCAACTATATGGTGGGGTAGAGTGTTGTAATTTTATTAAACAAACTATTGTAGATTGTAAAATTGATATGGGTGCTGAATTATGATGTTGAAGAGAGAGAAGATGATGTGGAATGATAAAACTGAAAAAGAAGGTGTTGATAAATGCTAACCATTGTACATAGTCTAAGTACCATACACATTGATATGACAAACTGGTATAAGTATATATTCACGAGATCAATAGCTAGGCTATATTGCGGGTGACTTTTGAGTTGGGGTATTGACTTGCATAATTATTATTTGAAAGTTAAATTTGCAACAGATGACGAGTTCATGAGGTTTTTTTTTTTTTTTTTGGCACAAAACCCATAGTTCAAAAATGTAAAAGGTTCCTTTTTGCAAGATCATTTTTCAATAATATAGCTTATCAGCTTTGTCAATCATATTTATATACCTAAACCTGAAACAAAACAGACATAAAACTTAAGATTTTTCATAAACAGTCACACATGCAACTTAAGTTAAAAACTTAAAGAAAAATATGAAGCATTTTCCTTGTATAATGTAGAAAAACTAGTAAAAAAAAAAAAAATATAAAACACTTTCACAAACTTATAAAGTTGTATCTAAATAATACCAACATAACATACCTAATAGATTATATGGACAATTCCTAAAAGGGTATGTTTTTGCACTTTATACCATAAAAGGTACGCCAAAACGAACAATATTAGAGAAGAACACTTTTTCCGTAATACCAGTGTTAATGTTTTAAACTTGCAGAGTTTGCCGATCGAGCTAACTCAAAGCATACTCAAAGAAAACTATAGATTTGTAATTCCATCAGAGTGTATGTTGTTCGGTACTCATGTTTGCAAACAATAAGTAGAGTGTTCTCGGCTTCTGACTTACAAAGCAAAGAATGTGCAGTTTATGCTTCCATCTCTGTTCCAAAATTTATTTTGGGCCTTTGAGTATAATGTGGGTCTCATTACTCTTTGTTTTTCTCATTATCATAATGTGAGCCTTAATATATAATTAAAACTACCTTAGCGAAATAAAAACTTAAAAGAAATATATGACTTAAATGATTTCTTGTGTGGGTTGAGGTGGACTACGAAACCTTAATATATATCGAAGAAAGTAAATGGTGAAAGTTTTAATTTAGAACTTAACACCCCGTTAAAGTAAGTGTTTTGTAGATTTTTCGGACTCACTTCTTTGATGTTGCTTTCCTTTTTTCCTCGAAATTGGTCCTTGTTTTAGTTTCTTCATTTATTTATTTTGATCTTGGACCCATATTAACAAGTAAAATTTCATACTATTAATGATATTGTCTTTATATCGTGTTCAATATCAACCCATAATCTTATGAGTAAAAAAAGATTACACATATTTCAAACCATTTGTAGATTTTCCAAATGGTAAAAGNTCCCCCCCCCCCCCCCCCCCCCCCCAACACCAACTAAAATAAGTAATTGGTAGAAAGCCAAGGGATTTTCCAAGGGATTTATAAACTTTCCAAACATGGATACATCATCAAAATCGAGACAGGGGAGAATCCAAAGAACGGTGACCTTTGAATTTTTTAAAAATGATAGAAAGCAACATTAAAAGAGGTAATTGATTACATATTAGTAGACATATATTTAGTCGTTTATTTAATGTTGATTTCTTTCCTTCCTCAAAACAGTTCAAAAATTTTATGTGTGCAAGGTCCTTGTTTTAGTTTCTCTCATCTACTTATTCTGATCTTTGATCCACAACCTGTAAAATCTCATACTCCCAATGAGTATTTCTTCACATCATGTTTGATATCAAACTGTAAATCCCTAAGTAAAACAAACCAAATATATATATCAACATCGAGAAATTCATTCATTAAATAACAATCTATTAGAAAACAAACATGACAATTCTGAACCCTTCAAAACTAAATCCAAAATATCCTTAAATCATGAATTATTAGGTTAATAATTATACTATGTCTTCTAATATATATTAGCCCTAATCGATTTTCATTCTCGACACTTACTTAATCAAAAAAAAAAAAAAAAATTTAAGTTCGTCTGATATGGCAATATTCGCCCTTATGAGCAAAGTAGAGGTACGTATCGTCGAACTTGTATTCAGAGGTTATTGGTTTCCTACCGTTTACCTCCGATCAAAAGACGATGAATCTGGCTTTGTCAAGTACAACACACTATTTGAATACGAACACAATGAACCCCTCATAGAAGCAGTACTTCATAGCAACATAAGACATGTTCCTATTACTCTCGGTAGCTATCAAAACTTTAGGGTCAATGAAAAAGTGGATGCTTTTGATGGGATGGGTTGGCTGGAAGGTACCATACAAAATTTTGATGGCAAACACATTTTTTGTGTATATTTTGAAAATCACAAAAAGGTAATCGAATATAATGCATCAGAAGTACGAGTTCACCAAAAGTGGATTGATAGAGATTGGTTTTTGGTAAGAATTGTCATTCTTATTGTTTGCCTTGCATTATATTAATTAGTCTCTTATGATTGGTTGAATTACAATAATCAAAGCATGGACTCAGAGTCGATCGTAACGTTATTAACATGCCGGATGTAGAGCCAATGATCCAACTTAACCAAGAGCTTGATGGTTAATATTTATTTATTATATTTCCGATCTTTATCTATTTGTTCTAACTATATGATTGACTAAACTTGTGGAGTACTACTATTTCTTTTCAGGATCAAACTTAGAAAACGCTATCGTTATCGATTGAAGTGTAGCTTTCCAGTTTGAAGAATCAAGGTGGTATATGTTATAGGCATTGGTCACCTGCTGAATATTATTAAAATAATAAACCTATTGTTTTCTATATTTTTCATTTGTATTTTGAATATATTAAATTCAATGATAAAATGGTTCATGAATTTAAAAAAACCTCGAATGATAATATAATGATCCATGCAACTTTTTTAATGTCAATCATTCAATTTATTTGAGTAGACCATTATAAAGAAAGATATAAAATCATGTCATATTCTTCATAATATAAGAATATAATAATATGAGTTGTTATAGTTTGTAAAATAATAATATGATTTGTTCTTTATGATATGAAATGTACATAAGGTCATTTTTTTAACTCACATTTTCATTAAAGATAATAACAAATGTTGTTACCTAAAATCTAAACAAAAGTATATTCTTATCATAGATTTACAATATAATACAAACGGCAATATCTCTTAATAACTTTGTAATCTATGAAATATCTTTATTCTTTCCCTAAATAAAATTTTAGAAATTTCTACAATATCAAACCATAACTTCATAATCTATACTATATCTTGATAATTTCCTTAAAATTATTTTAAGAATATTATCTTCATAACTCGAGATTGAGATTGCTGTTTTTTATGAACAATATTAACTGCCAATCACACATTTTTTTTGTTTCAAATTTTTTAATCATTTTATAGATATGAAAGTGAAAATTTTGTTCCCTCTCATTTGTCTGAAAACTGTCCCACCACATTTTTGGTTTCAAATTGTGTTTGAACGTGAACTACATTGTCTTCCACCTATAAATACATACATGAGCTAACACAATTGATTCATTCCTAACCTAAGCAACTGATTCATACATTCACATCTCTTATTCTTAAAAATGTCTCTCTTTAGGCAAAACAACTCAATCGAAGTGAGGTTCGTTGAACCCGGTTTTCGGGGTTCATGGTGGCCTGCTGTGTTCTTGCGTAACTTAGATGGTCACACTTCCCAGGTCCGTTTTTGCACCCTTGTGGAGAGAAAGCACGGTCCTTGGCTCACGGAGCAAGTTCGTATTGAAGATTTGAGGCCAGTTCCCAACACTCTTCGTTCACATTTAACCTTTAACGTCACTAATAAGGTTGATGCTTTCTACGGCGATGGCTGGTGGGAGGGAACTATCCGTACAAAAGAGGGTGCTGATAGGTTTGGAGTTTACTTCGAGCGATACAATGAGTTTCACCACTTCCATCCAACCGAATTGAGGATCCATCAAGATTGGGATGGTTTTGATTGGTTTGTAGTATGTATTTTCTTTATTTGAATGAGTTCACTATATCATTTAGTTTTATGCTAATATGTTATATTTCGATGTTATTCAGGGAGGATACAAAGGGCATTCGAATGTTCAAAAATCCCTGAAGTTTAAGCCAGATGCAATTGTCCCAAAACTGATTGATACTGTCCAAGTTATCCTTCTCGAATATCATCTTGATCAATATGGATTGTTCCATTCTAAATAAATTACTTTATCCAAAATAAAATTAGTAGAATAAGAACATTTATGTTTAGTTTTTACTTTTGGTATCTTATGGCTTTATTGTATTTGATTTCTTTTTTGATAAAAATCCTATTTCTTTTCTAATAAACATCCTGTTTATTAGAAAATAAATCAAATACAATAAAGCCATAAGATACCAAAAGAAAAAACTAAACATAAACGTTCTTATTCTACTAATTTTATTTTGGATAAAACAATTTATTTTGAATGGAAGAATCCATATTGATCAAGATGATATTCGAGAAGGATAACTTGGCCAGTATCACTCAGTTTTTAAGACAATTGCATCTGGCTCAAACTTCAGGGATTTTTGAACATTCGAATGCACTTTGTATCCTCCCTGAATAACATCGAAATATAATATATTAGCATAAACTAAATGATATAGTGAACTCATTCTAATAAAAAAAGTACATACCACAAACCAATCAAAACCACCCCAATCTTGATGGATCCTCAATTCGGTTGGATGGAAGTGGTGAAACTCATTGTATCGCTCGAAGTAAACTCCAAACCTATCACCACCTTCTTTTGTATGGATAGGTCCCTCCCACCAGCCATTGCCGTAGAAAGCATCAACCTTATTAGTGACATTATAGGTTAAATGTTAACGAAGAGTGTTGGGAACTGGCCTCACATCTTCAATACGGACTTGCTCTGTGAGCCAAGCACCGTGCTTTCTCTCCACAATGGTGCAAAAACGGACCTGGCAAGTGTGACCATCTAAGTTACGCAAGAACACAGCAGGCCACCATGAACCCCGAAAACCGGGTTCAACAAACCTCACTTCGATTGAGCTGTTTTGCCTAAAGAGAGACATTTTTAAGAATAAGAGATGTGAAGGTATGAATCAGTTGCTTAGGTTAGGAATGAATCAATTGTGTTAGCTCATATATGTATTTATAGGTGGAAGACAATGTAGTTCACGTTCAAACACAATTCAAAATCTAAAATGTGGTGGGAAAGTTTTCAGACAAATGAGAGGGAACGAAATTTTCACTTTCATATCTATAAAATGATTAAAAAATTTGAAACAAAATAATGTGTGATTGGCAGTTAATATTGTTCCTAAAAAACAGCAACCTCAATCTCGAGTTATGAAGATAATATTCTTAAAATAATTTTAAGGAAAATATCAAGATATAGTATAGATTATGAAGTTATGGTTTGATATTGTAGAAATTTCTAAAATTTGATTTAAGGAAAGAATAATATTTCATAGATTACAAAGTGATTAAGAGATATTGCCGCTTGTATTATCTTGTAAAACTATGATAAAAATATACTTTTGTTTAGATTTTAGGTAACAGCATTTGTTATTATTCTTAATGAAAACGTGAGTTAAAAAAATAACCTTACGTACATTTCATATCGTATAGGACAAATCATATTATTATTTTACAAACTATAACAACTCATATTATTAGATACTTATATTATGAAGAATATGACATGATTTTATATCTTTCTTTATAATGGTCTACTCAAATACATTGAATGATCGACATTTAAAAAATTTGCATGGATCATTATATTATCATGCGAGTTTTTTTTTTTTAATTCATGAACCATTATATAATTGAATTTAATATATTCAAAATACAAATGAAAAATATAGAAAACAATAGGTTTATTATTTTGATAATATTCTGAAGGTGACCAATGCATATAACATATTCCACCTTGATTCTTCAAACTTGAAAGCTACACTTCAATCGATAACGATAGCGTTTTCTAAGTTTGATCCTGAAAAGAAATAGTAATACTCCACAAGTTTAGTCACTCATATAGTCAGAACAAATAGATAAAGATCGGAAATATA
This sequence comes from Odontarrhena argentea, assembly GCA_900406245.1. Lineage (NCBI taxonomy): Eukaryota > Viridiplantae > Streptophyta > Magnoliopsida > Brassicales > Brassicaceae > Odontarrhena > Odontarrhena argentea. The sequence goes on along the minus strand of OVAF01001662.1, from coordinate 9,165 downwards.
ATAAATAAATATTAACCATCAAGCTCTTGGTTAAGTTGGATCATTGGCTCTACATCCGACACGTTAATAACGTTTCGATCGACTCTGAGTCCATGCTGTGGTTATTGTAATTCAACCAATCATAAGAGACTAACTAATATAATGCAAGGCAAACAATAAGAATGACAATTCTTACCAAAAACCAATATCTGTCAATCCAATTTTGGTGAACTCGTACTTCTGATGCATTATATTCGATTACCTTTGTGTGATTTTCAAAATATACACCAAACATGTGTTTGCCATCAAAAATTTCGTATGGAACCTTCCAGCCAACCCATCCCATCAAAAGCATCCACTTTTTCATTGACCCTAAAGTTTTGATAGCTACCGAGAGTAAGAGGAACAAGTCTTATGTTGCTATGAAGTACTGCTTCTATGAGGGGTTCATTGTGTTCATATTCAAATAGTGTGTTGTACTTCACAAAGCCAGATTCATCGTCTTTTGATCGAAGGTAAACCGTAGGAAACCAATAACCTCTGAATACAGGTTCGACGATACGTACCTCTACTTTGCTCATAGGGGCGAATATTGCCATATCAGACGAACTTAAACTTTTTTTTTTTTTTTGATTAAGTAAGTGTCGAGAATGAAAATCGATTAGGGCTAACATATATATATTAGAAAACATAGTATAATTATTAACCTAATAATTCATGATTTAAGGATATTTTGGGTTTTGTTCTGAAGGGTTCAAAATTGTCAAAGTGGTATTTGTGGAACTTTTTTGTGAAATGATGGTATTTTTGAGTTTCTCCCTTAGTATAACGTTAACTTAATATGATGGAAATATTAATATTTAAAGGCGAGGATTGTAAGTTAGTTTGTGTTATATATTTGATGTTCTCATATTAGCTTTCTCGACTACTATAAAAAAATATAAGCCAAATTTTTTTATCATTGTAAGGTTCTAGATATATGTACAAATGGAAGCTAAAACATATAGTTAATTCAGTTTTTAGTTGAAACTGTTTATTAATCCAAAGGGACACATTCACGTACCCAAGCCAATATGTTGTTAAAAAAATTTTGTGTTCAATGTATATTGTATGAAAGCAATCACAAGAATGCTAAATTTATGATGATGATGATAACTATTGGTCTCAAAACATAAAATAGAAAAACAGTAATTCAATAGATAAAATGCTAAAATCATAATGAAAATGGCAAACTCTGTAACTCTTAACGTCGAAGAACATAAAAATTTAAAAACCACAAAGTCTAGAAAACCGCAAATAGCCTTCTTTTGGTTACATCCTATGCAGACTTCATTAGGTCCATGCAGTAGTCCACCTAACCATTATATAGCAAACCTAAATATGTTTCCCCCAAAAGATAGAATATCAAATATAATAAACAAAAATACAAACTATAATATTGTATATTTAAACAACTCACATCTTTCTCCACTCCTGTATCTTATTGTTTGCTTGATCCAAAATGATGGTAGTACAATTAACGGAAGAGATATAGTTAGTATCTGAAAAGAAGAATCAATTAACCTTATTCAAATATTATAGCTTTGTTTTATTAGGTTGTTTTTGCATTGTCACCTCCTCTAAGTTCGATTTGAGCTCACCTAACAATGGCAACGACATTATCGTGATCACAGTCATGGTAATCACGGAGGAAATTAGTTGCATGATCACTCTCCAATTCGCATATCAGGATCTCATTACTTTACACACACCGAAAAGAAAAAAGGAAAAAATCATATATTAAAATCTATATTGAATGATAGACTTATCTAAACAATATACCTCATGTCCTTGAGATGGACAGAGACTCTTCGACAATCTTCTTTTGGATTACTATAGAAGTTAGGAATGTAAACCACTTTGCCTCTATTAGGAGGGTAAGTCTTCTTTGTCCTTAACTCTTTTGTTTCATCATAGCCTCTCCAATGTGTGACCTTCTCAATTAGACCAATAGTATCTACAACCCAAATAATTAAATATTAACATTGCAACTGGTGTTACCAATAATAAAAGGGAACCGAGTTATATTGAAAGTAGTTGATTCATATAAAGGAATAAAACCTACCAATCAAAAAATCCTTGGGAATTATTCCAGAATGTATCTTAGAAAAAGGCGGGAACTCATAGTACTCAGACATATTTTTAGCCTCAATCGGTATGACTGTGCTATTGGAATCGAGAGCTATTTTGTATTTGTTCAGAGTACTACTAACCCACTGAGCATACTCGAATACACGCATCGTATTGAACTGGTACCACTGGTTTGGAAAAATGTTATGCTCATAGTATGAGCGCATTTGGGATAAGGTAGCAGCTTGGATCTTAGTTCCCTTGGGTAAAAGAAGGAAAAAATAAAGTACAAATTAGCTTTTGAATGGAAAATGTAAAAGGAAACGTAAAATAATTTATATGTAAATTATTCATAAATTCAATACATATTAGAATATTGATAAATTTTATATTAAGTAAGTAAAAGAAATCGGTAAATAATTATGACAACCTAAATATATTTGTATATAACAATAAGAGAAAGGGTTTATATCAAAATTACATCAGAATCTTGTAGGATGAACTCAATCAACTCTTCTTTAGTCCAGTCATTTTCAACAATGTAAGACTTCAAAACATGAGGAAATAATAAAAAAGTCCACAAATTAACAATGGTTAAATCATAAAAGTTAGGTATGATCAATAGAGGTACAAAACCTTAGCTTCAATACTCCAACTTATTTTTGCTGGATTGATCTCGCTGATAGGAGTATTGTAAAGTTCAGTCATGGGTGTTAAATTGAAATTGACAAACTGTAATACAGTTTAGAACTGAAAAAAAGTATTTCAGAATTGCTTGATGTATAAGAGAAATGAGATGTGCCTATATTTATAGGCTTAACGTGAAGCTTTTATAATATACAGGGTTTAGTTAGATTTCCTTAAGATACACATGACGAATATTGCATCTTTTTGTTATGGAAATCTAATCATTACGAAAATAAATCCTTATATTTGAGGTAACAACCATATTGAATTATATATTGGTGTTGTTTTACCAATTTAATGATTAACTGATGAATTTAGCATAAACTATTAAGGCAATATGCAAATCATTTTTTAATGCAAATAAATCCATGAAAATAAGGTAACTCCAATAACTATATCATATAGATTTAGTCGGATAATTTGGAAACATATAACTAACATTTTATATGCAAATGTTTGTTTTCCTAAAAAATGATCAGGTAGAGAAGATTAAGGAATAACATACTAAAAGTTTTTTATGAGAATATTTGCTTTTGGGTCATTTTTTGGGTGGTTTGGTTTCCTAATGATTCTTAAATTTAAGGGCACTCCAATAATTATATCATATAGATTTAGTTCGTAAATTTGGAAACATAAAACTAACATTTTAGTTTGTTATACGAATCTTTGCTATTGGATATTTTTTATGGGAGTTTGGTTTGATTATAAGTCTATACCAAAAAACTACTTTATAGAATACTAACATTCCACTCCAATATAGAAGTTTTAAACATCTACGAAACTGACAAAAGCAACAACATTGTTCATAGTACTACTAAACAAAAGGTGTTCAGAGAGCTGAAAAAAGTACAACCATTGATTATAACCGATGAAAACAAAAGTTCTTAACAACAACAACAACCCTTACAGATAAGACAACCTAAGTTAAAATAAAGCGAAATACAAACGTATGGACTTAATAGAGTTAGAAAACAGGCATCTTGAGGATAGCAAAGGTTGTTAGCTTTTAGGTTCTCTTCTTTTTCTTTGATGTGGATGTTCCAATATCAGGAAGCTGCTCAATCTTCATGCCACGATGCCAATCCCATTGTGGTGTGAGATCAAACCCCTCTGGATAGACGAATTTCGTATTGATATCTTCGACATAAGCATCTTCAGGACATTGTTTAAAGACACAACAAAATTTATTCCTGTTTGGATAATATTTAATATATTGTGTATTGAGGTAATTCAAAAACAGTGTTATCAAGCAAGACAGAATATTAACTGAAAGTCTAAATTTTGACACTTGAAACAATTTAATCTAACAACTTACATTATTTGTCATTCCTCCACAGTTGAATTAGTAGGGTCGAAAACGATTTCAGAAAATTCTGCTCAGCAGAGACAAAGAACTCATCTTCATATGAAGGTCACATTTATTATACTGAGACAATTACTAAGCAAAACAAACAATACTCAGCTAAAAACACAGTACTCCATCTGGTTTTAATTTTCAAAACTTGAGTAAGCAGTATGTAGCTCTCAGGTGAGGTTGATCACGCAATTCATCTGATCCGTGCGCCCATTGCCTTTTAGGATTTTTAGTCCACATAGTCTCAAACTTCTTAGCCAGTGAATTTTTTGCCAGACATCTAATCACACTGTGACTAAGACATAACAAAAAAAAAAAAAAAACTTTGCATTACAATCTACAAAGACCAAAACAGAAAAAGATCAGTAAAGAGTTAAAAGAAATTACTCAAAATCCTCGAGCCAGAAATCCAACTCATCATCCTCAAGCTTGTCCACCTTTACAATTATACCAAGAACATCAACTACAAAACTCGGGTGAAAAAGAATCATCAGAAACATATATAAGCTCCATCGGTCAAAATGAATAAGTTCAATCAAACATCAGAAAAAAAATATACAGAGAGGAGATCTTACCCACATTGTGTGATTTGTATAGTGATCCATCTAGCAAAAATTTGATTGGTTTATACCATTCAAACTTCAAATCTTCAAACTTTTCATCAAGTAAGCTTGTCACAGTTTTGGAGACAAACACAACGTGAAGATCATGCTCAGTAAACTTCAGAGGATTTGGTCGCGACTCTACACGATAATTTTGCAAAGAGTACCACAAGTTTTGTTTGAATGCATTTTTCCAATATCCCATGAATGAATTTGGAATTGTAGCACAGATACGTGAACCCTACAACATTATATTCATGGGTATAAGATTGGAATCAAGAGTGTGAAATGTGAAAATTCAAGACTGTAAGAGAATCAGAATTACACTTACATTCTCATCAGTCAAGATCAGGAGCTTTTAAGGAGGATAGTGAGTAAAGGTTTCTTCAAACTCTTAAACAACTTGGACGCGGATTGGTTTGTTCTTCTCTCCTAAGACCAAAATTTTTATGTCATCAAACTTTGGAGGTTTTGCATGTTTTTCAATTGCATAAGACATAATAAATTCTTCAGAACAAATTCACAAACAAAAAAGATACTTATGGAAGAAAGAATAAGGGTGTATAGTAGTCTTATATGGGGAATATAAGCAGAAAATGTTAAATAGTAAAATAAAGGTTACAGCATTGTTAAACTGGAAACCGGATCACTCACATCACAATCTAACTTTTCATATAAGTAAATATAACTTTTTCGTTTTGCAAGATATTTTGAGTCTTTTCATAAAGACTGTAGCAAGCAATCTAATTTGTTTTCAAAGTTACAATGATGACTAATGCAGAATTAGCAAAATACAGTATATGACTTTTCTGTATATCAATGATAACCTATAATCCTGAAAATTGAAACTTATACTAATAAAAGGTTCAGATACTTATCTTTTATGCCTTGATTTATAATTTGCAAACAGACATAGAACAACACAATGCAATAGAAAATGAATAATTCAATCCACTAAAACTGAGAACGTTCACCATTTTACTCCTTTCTCATGCTGCAGATATAGGAAAATAAATTTAAAGCAGAATCAAGGTCTTCACAAATAAAGAGATCAAAGTATGAAGTTTCCTGCAAGATTAAAGACACCATATAAGTACAAACATAGGAAATTAAGTACATATATTCTTACTCACACAGAAAGGAACAAAACAAAAGAGGATAATGAGGTTAGCAAGTATTTCTCTGAATTCTGAAACTTCGGGCTCATCTTCTGTGGCTTGTAAGACACATTGAATTCTGGTATCACTATGTGTGATATAGAGGCATCATCAGGTTTTGACAGACCAGCCTCATTTATCCTGCAAAAACTTCACAATTTAGGACTAGTCAATATTATATACGAATTTGATTAACTTGATATATACAAAAGTTCAAAGTTAACTAATTAAATAACACGCAAAACAAAATACACTTAAATACACTCAAACTCATAAAACATACAAAAGTTCAGTCTTACCTATTAAATCAAAGATCAGTATAAAGAAGAATTGAGTATCACAATCCACTTGTACAATGGACCAAATATAGTTCCATATAACCTGATTGTTATAGACTATGTGATCCTGAGGCATATTCAGACATCAATCATGAGCAAATTTTGTAAAAGATGTATAACACAATACCCTGAAATCTTATATAAACTTATCAGACACTTCATGAACAAAACCTATACTGATTCATGAATTAAATAGAGAACAATGCATACATTCCATGTATCATATCAATTTCCCAAAACCTTAAAGACAGAATATCAAAAGAGTTAGCAGAGAAAACCTATACTTGTTTTATTTCGCACTATTAGCTATACATAAAGCAAAGTAATAGTCATCAGACAGAATCATAAGTATAATTACTGGATAAAGCATAATAACTTTCACTACAACAAATGCCTACATTGATAGCAGTAGATGATAGCTCATTTTACTGAACTGTTATTATGATTTTTTTTTTGTTACTTTATAATTGCACATTATAAACGCTATAATAGAAAAATTTTGACCGGGAAACTAAAATGATGTATTCCGTCAATACTTAGTGAAATATTATTTCACTTTAAGCCCATTGACCCTAAACGACTTCATACTCTCTACTTATGTTCAAACTTAAAATAAAATTTAAAAAAAAAAAAAAAAAACAGATCTGAAGGAAATAAAAGAAAAAAGAAAATCCCCAAAATCTCTCCACCTCCCTCTCCCTCTCTTCTTCGCCGCCGTCTCAATCTCCTCTCCTCTCCATCTCCTCTCGTCGCCACCTCCCTCTCTCGCTTTTCTCCGTCCTTGTCTCCCTCTCTTCTCCATCCTCGATCTCGTTTCTTTGTTTGGTGCGTGCATATATGTGATTCAAATCCTTTGATGTTTAGTTTCATATATGATTGATTAACTTAGTTTTATTAAGATCTCTAGGGTTTGTTCGAATGATAATCTCTAGATGGCAAGATAATGAGGATGTCGGAAGAATTAAATCTCTATTATTTCTTCTAAGTACAGAGTTATAAGAAACTAATAGAATTGATGTTTCCTCTTTTTCTCGGCTCCACAAGTTATGATTCATTAGAACATGAGCACTTGAAGATTGATTTAGTTATAGTGATGTTGAATGGTCTATGGTTTTGGTTTTAACATATGTCTGTGTTGGTTTTGGTTCACAAGTGTGGTTCCAACTTTCAAGGGAAAGTATTTAAAACAATGATGGGATCGTAGACAACATCTTGACTTAATTGGTTTGGGTCTTTAAACATCAATTTATGGGTTGTTACTTGTTACTGATCCTTATTTGATTTTATGGTTCTTACTGATCCTTGTTTTTTTTTTCTTTAATTAGATCCTTTCCATTAGATGAAAAGCGAAGCAGAGACAAATAAAGAGGTGAGCAAACCTTTATTACTTGTTGTCCTTGTGTAGTTTTTAAAATTTCCACTTATGTGCTGATTTCAAATATGAATAGTTATAAATCACTCCTTTCGGGTAAGTATTCTTTTCCTTTTGCTCTAGTTAAAGTTATTTATGTATGATAGATATGATAGAAACCTTCAATTATTGTTGATACCTTTGTTGAAAACTAAATCTGGTTTGATCTGCATGATTCTCAGAACCTCCTGATATAAGAAATTGGTTTTTGAGCTATGTCTATGAATCGCCGATGCTTGATACAAGTGATGGTATTGAATTACCTGATTTTGGAGAAAGTGAATGTTCAAAGGCTGTGGAAATTAAGAAAGAGAATACAAAGGTACTAAAATTTTATATCTTCTTATCAAGTTCTGAAATAACTTAACCAAATGATGAATTTCTCTCAGGTTGAAAATATGTTTGACTCGCAACTTCCAGAGGTCGTTGAGGATAGTGACATAGATGAAGACGATCGTTCCAATATCCTCCGCAAAGCTGAGAGAAAGAAAGTGACTACACCAAATTATGAAGCCGAAATAACATCCCTTAAGAACCAAGTCAGATTTCTAGAAAACTAAGTAAGGATTTTGCATGATCTAATCAATCGTTTTATTAGATCCAGTGGGAACAATAGTACTTAGAAGTAAGGATATTAGTTTATGTAATGGTTTTAGACTTTTAGCATGTATGACTACATATTTGGTTTATGAAATGGTGTACTTTCTTAATATTTGTTGCTTTGTTTCTTCATTCTAATGTTAAGAGTTTATAATTGCAACAAATATGTGTTATAACAACGGAAATTATAGCATTACGAAAATGTTGGAAATATAGCATTAACAGCATTTCACAACAGCTATGTTTAATTAAAAAAAAAAAAAACCCCAAAATTAACTACAGCGTTTTTCTAAAGCTATGGTATAAAACTCAAACATAGCATACGAATCTAGCGCTATTGTATGTGGGGTACCTACGATAAAAGTGCCCAAACACAGCGTTCATCAAAATGCTATGTATGACGTTTTACATCGTTCCTCTCTTGCTATGGATGTACATATTTGTTGTAGTGTTTGACAAACATATAGGATGATACAAAGCTTGATGAATTATGTAATCAAAGTAATCTACCAATGTAGTATGAAGCTTGCTGCAATAAAAGGAAATACAAATTAAAGGTCTTCCAAACTAAAGAAATCAAAGTCTGAAACTTGCTGCAATATCAAAGACACCATATAAGCACAAAGGGGAATAGAAGAACACAATACAACTAAAATTGAGAAAGATATCGTTTACTTCTGATTATGATTGTTTACTTCTGATTATGCTTTTTTAAATTCTCACTTATAGCTCTACATAAAGCAAAGTAATAGTCATCAGACAGAATCATAAGTATAACGGCAGATAGAGCAAAATAACTTTAAGAAACATATCTGCATGAGATGGAGATTCTGTGAGAAAGTCAGTATGGTCACATTCTGTAAAGCAGGAGCAAGCACTACAAGAAATATGGGCATTCTTAGCACCCGTTTAGCGCTATAGAATGGTT
>OVAF01001661.1:6629-18630 GCA_900406245.1 Odontarrhena argentea | reverse complement strand
ACAGTTAGAGCAGGAACTGGTGGTGATGAAGCTGCCATTTGGACTGGTGACCTTGTAGGTACATGCTTTCCTTTACCTCATTCTATTGTCTTCTGATTGGGAATGCTTAGACTTTATTGAGAAATATAATGCAATCCGTTTGTGATTCACCATTTTGTTTCAATCTAATTCATCAAAACTTTCAAATGTGATTGTTATTAAATTTCATGGCTGAGTGAAGCAAATTTAGTAACTGAAAATCTTCATATCTTACGCTGAATCAATCTGCTTTGCTTATTCTTTTGCTTGCAGGTGCGTATGTATCAGAGGTACAGCGAGCGCAGCTCTTGGAAGTTTTCAATGGTGTCATGCTCAGAGGTAAGACGCTTTATTTTCTGGCGTTTGAAAGAGTGTGTAACATAATGCATGCAGTAGAGCATAGCAACATAATAGACATATTGCGTTTTCTAATGTTCCTACTCTTAAAAGGCTGAACATGGAGGTTACAAGACGTGTGTGATGGAGATAAAAGGAAATCGTGTCTACAGCAAGCTGAAATACGAATCTGGTGTTCATAGAGTCCAGCGTGTTCCTCAAACAGAAACACAAGGTCGTGTACACACTTCTACAGCAACTGTAGCAATCATGCCAGAGGTGTGCTAGATTACACATATTGCATTCTTTTCGATGTTCAGAAAACTTGGTAACAAGTCCAAACTGTCTCGTCTTCTTTGTCGACGTTGTTATTGTAGGCTGATGAAGTGGAAGTGGTGATTGACCCAAAGGACATTGAACTTTCATCTGCAAGATCTGGAGGCGCTGGAGGTCAGGCTGAAAAACCGACATAATACTACAATAGTTTGTATTTGTTGTCTCAATTCACTGGCTCATGATACTGAAATGGGTTTTTGTGCAGGGCAAAATGTGAACAAGGTGGAGACGGCTATAGATCTTTTCTACAAACCATTAGGTATACGCATCTTCTGTACAGAAGAAAGGACTCAGCTTCGAAACAAGGCACGTGCTTTCCAGCTTCTTCGAGCAAAACTGTAAGCAACATTCTAGGATTAAACTCTCTGATTCCTCTAACAAGTCTCACCCTAGTCGTCTTATTGATACTCTTGAGATAATTGTCATATATAGGTATGAAATTAAAGTAAGGGAACAACAAGAGAAGATAAGAGATCAAAGAAAATCTCAGGTCTCACTTTATCTTACTATTCCCATAACCGATTTGATCCAAGCTAATCATCAAATAAATATTCATCTTATGCTGATCTATGTTGATTCTTGCGGTAACAGGTTGGTACTGGAGCTCGTTCAGAGAAGATAAGAACATACAACTATAAGGTAACACACAGCTTCAGAGCCTTGTTTCAAAAAAACAAGATGACTTATGTTTATAATGTCTGAAAATTACAGGATAGTAGAGTAACTGATCACAGGCTAAAGATGAACTTTCCGCTTACTTCGTTTCTTGAAGGTGGCTTAGAGGATGCAGTGCAGGTATAATCCGGACTCAAGACCATAAACCTTAAAAGCCTTTTTCGCGTTTGGATTAGTTTATGTGAATCTTAAAGAGTGCTGTTCCATTCTTGTTGCAGGCTTGTGCTGCTCTGGAGCAAAAGGAACTCATGGAAGAACTCTCTGAGTCTGTAGCTGCTTCTTGATAAATTTTTCACACCTTGCTCAAATTGAAATGTTCAAACACACATTATAATTATGATTATTTAAAATTTTTAAATTTTTTAACATATGAACCTATATGAATCAGCAATATCTATGAGTGAGCATTCCTAATTGAACTAAAATTTTGACATGAGATTTTATTATCTTCATAGCAATATGAGTGTAGTTTCTATTGCAACTTCTACAATGAATGTTGTGGCTATACATGAACAGAAACAAATTAAAATGATTTTATTTTGGTATTAAGCTATTCTTAAGTTCTTAAAAACGTAATATTTTTACCATTTTTCTTAAAATTATTCGATAAAACTGTTAACCTGAAAGAAATTNAACGTAATATTTTTACCATTTTTCTTAAAATTATTCGATAAAACTGTTAACCTGAAAGTAATTAAAAAAAAAAAGAACATGTGTGTTTAGTGAAGTTGGTGAACAATAAAAAGATGTGTACGTGTTGTTAGAGCGTGAGAGCACGCATTTAACGTGTTTGACTCTGAAGGTAAGCTATCTTTGACTTTGGTATGAGATTTGTTCAAAGTAAAAGACGAAACTACCCATTTCAAAGTGTTTGCCGCATTTGATCCATATCCACACGTATGTCGGGGTAATTTCGTCAATTAATGTTCTCAAAAGGTTTGAGTCATCCACTTATTTGTCACTTCTACGTACGTTACTCTCTATTTCTAGCTTTGGGAAGATGGAAAAGCTTGTAAAGATGTCAAGTAAATTACATAAATCCAAATTAATAGTATTGTTTTGTAGTCAAAATTGTTTTTAGTCATTTATATTTAAAATTTTATAAAGAGACTAAAGGATAACTACAAAATGCTGACATTTTCATCTGCAAAAAATTCGNTAGTCATTTATATTTAAAATTTTATAAAGAGACTAAAGGATAACTACAAAATGCTGACTATTTTCATCTGCAAAAAAATTCTATCTAGTAATAATTGTTGCTTGACACGAGTTAAGTTTGTAATTATTTGGAAATATGTCACATGAATGCCTGGTAAATGGAATTAAGATGTCATAATCAATGGGAAAGTGGGTATCTTTACATTTACTTTATGAGATTCATGTCACATATTTAACTATACATGCGGTACATAAATACATGATTCAGCGTTCATAAGTTATTCATAATCTTTCCGATATTAATGAATCTAAGAAAAAAAAAAAATGTGCACGAATCTGTTAAATGTCTAGAAATATTACCAAATCATCTTTTCTTTTCAATTAAAAAAGAAAAATATATGTAAGAAAATTAGGCTTAGTTGATAATTTTATATTACTGCTTCGNTTAATTTTTTTTTTTTTTTTTTTTTTTTTTTTTTTTTTTTTTTTTTACAAGCGGTATCAACTTGTAATAATAGATAGTACACTCATTTTTGTATTATTTTATTTTACTATTATTTCTTATCTCTTTCTGATTATTTCAGTNCTAGAAATATTACCAAATCATCTTTTCTTTTCAATTAAAAAAGAAAAATATATGTAAGAAAATTAGGCTTAGTTGATAATTTTATATTACTGCTTCGTTTCTAAATTTATTAGTCACAAAAGCGGTATCAACTTGTAATAATAAATAGTACACTCATTTTTGTATTATTTTATTTTACTATTATTTCTTATCTCTTTCTGATTATTTCAGTAAGGCCATCCCCAATAGGAGGTTTTTGATAAGAACCTCTATTTAAAAGAAAATGAGAAAATTAAAAGAAATAAATTGGGTCTCTTAAAATCCACATGAGGCTCTTAGATAAGAACCCCAAAATCAATTTAAGAACCTTTATAATTAAATAATAATAAAATTAATTATTAAAATATTTAAGAACTTCATTTTAAGATACTACCATTGGTGATGCTCTAATGCTTACTATAATTTTTTATATATTCGTTAATTTTTTTTTGGGAAACCACTTTAAATATTATTAATAAATAATATTATATAAAATGTTTTAGGCAATCACCTGTTTAATGATTTTTTTAAACGTTGTTGAAACAATTCAGAAATAAAACGAGAAATCATGAATCATAATATAATAAAAAAATCGTATGACATATAGACCAGTAAAAAAATTATTACAAAAAAACTAGAGTAATAAAAGTGAAAATCATGAATTTTTTAAATTTGTTACACAAAAATTTACTACGGCTTTGAATAGTGATATCCGGTTTACGGTACGCAATGAACGGTTTGTGATACGATTGAAATAGTAAAAATCTATATTACAGATTAGACGTGATTTATATAAAATATTACAAATACGTGTGGTTTGTGTTAAAACTAGATTCGCAATCTAAAACAAAAATCATATTCAAAATGACACTTTCACCATTCAAGATATATTTATGTTTCTTACACGTAGAAAAGTAAAAATGGAAATAAATAAAATAAAAAAGAAAAACACAAAAAAGAAAANTTCGCAATCTAAAACAAAAATCATATTCAAAATGACACTTTCACCATTCAAGATATATCTATGTTTCTTACACGTAGAAAAGTAAAAATGGAAATAAATAAAAGAAAAAAGAAAAACACAAAAAAGAAAAAAAAAACAGCGGCTGCCCTATACCAAAACCCGGGAGATTCTTACGTTTTTTTTTTTTTTCTGTCTTGGTTTCGCTTAATTGATTTTTCCAGCGAAAGAGATCGAACACAGCATTTTGATCAATTTGGGGGAAAAATTTGAAATCCCAGTTTTGTTCCCATTCGAATCGAATTGCAATCTCCGATTGAATTCGCCGATTTTGTGAAAATTGAAAGCAATTTTTCACTTTCTGGGTTTTCTACTACTTCGATTTGAGGTCTTTGATCGGATTTTCTGAATTCGATCGAGCTAGGGCTAATATTTAGCTTGATTGTGTTGGGGCTTTNTTTTTTTTTTTTTTCTGTCTTGGTTTCGCTTAATTGATTTTTCCAGCGAAAGAGATCGAACACAGCATTTTGATCAATTTGGGGGAAAAATTTGAAATCCCAATTTTGTTCCCATTCGAATCGAATTGCAATCTCCGATTGAATTCGCCGATTTTGTGAAAATTGAAAGCAATTTTTCACTTTCTGGGTTTTCTACTACTTCGATTTGAGGTCTTTGATCGGATTTTCTGAATTCGATCGAGCTAGGGCTAATACTTAGCTTGATTGTGTTGGGTACTGTTTCGTGAATCGAGTTCGAAGAGTTTTGTGTTTTGGAGATCGATTTTGTGTTTGATTGTAATGCTAGAAAGGGACTAGGGTTAGGGTTACGGGTTTGGTGGTGAAGATAAGAGGAGTAGAAATGGAGGAGTCTGAGCTTGAAGAAGGAGAGGCTTGCTCTTATAACATTACTAATGATTATAGTGGAAGCATAGATCCTGATAATGATCTCTCTTACATTGTAAGAATCTTACACTTAAGCTAATCTGTTGCTTTTTGTGACTTTTTGACAACTTGATTGTGAATTTTGTAAGTGTTTGTGTGTTGCTTACTAGTCTGTTTGTAATGAGATTGCATCATTTTGGTAATGGTGTAGCTTTTAAGTATGTGTATGTGGTTGTTATGGTATATGGTTTAATGTTGTGGATCGAATTATGGTAATTATGTTAACGAAACACGTGTTGATTGCGCGTAGAACAGTTTCGCAGATTTGTCACATTGTTAATCTGTTGAATTTTATCTACTTTCTTTCTGGAACTGGTTAGTTTCGTGTGCCGCGTGTTTTGTTTTTATACGTATGGGAAATTTGAGAGAGGATGTATGGATAAGTTTCAATTCATCGGTTACAGTCTTACAGGGAAAGTGTTCATATAAAGAGTTTAAAAGGCTTCTTCAATTCACTTCAGTAGTATCGAAACATAGATTTTGTAAAACCATCCACATCTAAGGGTGAATTTGTATTTTGGAAGGTGATCTTTGTTTTGGTTTCTGAGTTTTATTTTCTGTTGTTTATTTTGAAGGATGAGAAGCTTCAAAACATCCTAGGACACTTTCAGAAAGATTTTGAGGGTGATTTTTCGGCTGATAATCTTGGTATGTTGATCCGTGGCAGCAATTGTTCTCCTTCCTTGGTCCACAAATTGTGAAACTAGTGTTTTAAATTTGATTACAGGGGCGAAATTTGGTGGTTATGGCTCTTTCTTACCAGCATATCAACGTTCCCCTCTATGGTCTCATCCAAAGACACCAGCAAAACCTCAGAGTTCTACAGGGACTAGATCTCCAAACATCTTACTAGGGGAGGTATATGAATCTTTTTGTTTGCGGTTTGCTCTTTGTAAATCCTCTACTTTTTTTTTTTAATATATACTGTAATTCTGTAAATGCTATAAAGCTTAATCTGTTACATTTTCTCTTCTCTCAGTCCCAGAGTGGTAGTGCAGCTTTGACTCGTGTTCCTAAAAAAGCAAAATCTGGACTTGCGTCTTCTGTAATCCCCAAAAAATCAATGAAAGCCAAGAAATCCAATTCCAATTCTAGACAGGATTCTGCAACCAAGAAACCTGGTGTCTTCAGTAAACAGAACTCTCTGAAGCTTAGGATAAAGATGGGATCAGACAGTATACCTACAGAAAAGAAAGCTGCTGCAATATACAGTGGCCTCGGACTTGATGTGTCGCCTTCTTTGTCATTAGAGAATAATAGTCTTTCAGGTAGTGAAGGGATGAATGGGGAACCTCGAGGTTATAATTCGTTGGAGTCTCCCATTAATATTATAAATGTAAGAATTTCTTTGTTGTGTTTTGCACTACTGAGACAGTCTCCTTTGTTCTAAGATGCTTATCGTGTTGCTATATTCTTATATATGCAGGTTATGACTTCCCTTCCTGTGGATCATTTTCAGTTGCTATCTCCTCTCTCTGATGATCTGATTCGTTTTATCGAAAGGGAAAAATCGGAGAAGGGGTATAAGTATACCTCTCCATCCAGGCTTGTCACTGAGAGTTCTTATGCTATGGCTAACGTGTTGGAACCTCATTACGCTGGAGAGAAACCATCAGTAGATAAGAAGAAAAAGATGGTGGAGAGGAATAGCATTTCTGCAGAGACAAATGTCCGCAGTAAGAAGGGCCTGTTAGATCGAATTGATGTCAGCCTCAAGGAGCCAATCGAGACAAACAGATCTTATCCTACCGCTGCGGAGAAAGAATTAGCTAACAGTAAATTTTATGATGCATCCAAGGAAAACTACAATGGCATTGTTAGGGGCGAAATGGTGGGTGATGTTGAGAGAAGATTGTGGGGTCTAACTCGTCATAAAGATGTTGGGCCGCATCACGAGAATCCAAAGACTAGCTCAGCTGGAAGTGTTCGGGAGGATAAAAAGATTGTGTTTGATGACGATGATACTCCAGAATACTCGAGGAAACTTGGAAAATACAAAGGAAGCAAAGCTTCTGATTCAGTAAAAAAGGAATCAAGTGCCTCGAAGGTGAAAGGTGGTCATAGGGCGGAGCCTGGACATTCTTTGAGTAAGCAGAAGCCTGATCAGATAGAACAGGAACCACAGTCTTCTGTAAAGTTTAAGGAACAGAAACGCTCTGATGTTTTTGAGACAAAGATGAATGGTCAATCTGAGAAGAAGGAAATTGTAGCCTTGAAACTACAAAATGATGGTAAAAAAGTTGAGGACACTTACAAAGACTTTTTTGGAGACATAGGGGATTCCGACGAAGAAGAGGAACAGAAGTGTTTATTGGAGGTAAAAGATTTGCGGAAGACAGACAAGGGACTTCCAGCCTTAGAAGATATGCCTGAAAAGCCGAAATTCCCGCTGGCAGAACCCCAGAATGTTGGTCCAGGACCCATATTGAGCAAACTTGGTTCTGATGCTTCTCTTCCAAAAGCGAATCCTGTAATCATACAAGAACATTGGGTTGCTTGTGACAAATGTGGAAAGTGGCGTCTTCTTCCTTTTGGGGTCTTCCCAGAAGACCTTCCTGAGAAATGGATGTGCACAATGCTTAATTGGCTGTGAGTATTCTCTTCTCTTAATTCTCTGTCGTTGGTCCTTTTATTGTGTTGTGATATATTAGATGATTAGCATAATGTGTATTTGATTCTCTGTTTTGGTCCCAATTTTTTTTGGCATAATGAAGTAAGACAACTTAATTCTCTTTGTGATAATGTGTGGTTCAGGCCTGGAGTGAACTATTGCAGTGTTCCCGAAGATGAGACTACAAAAGCTTTGTATGCGATGTATCAGATGCCTGCCCCTGAGAGCCAAGCTCCAATGCAGAGTAATCCCAGTGGCCCCAAGCCTCAGTTTAGCCAGGGAGACGACAACACTAAAAAGAAGAAGAAGGGTTTTAAAAAGATGGACAATGGAATGGATAAAGGAGGTTCTCGAACAGCAGAACATAACAAGAAGACCATCCAAACATCCTCAAGAAACGGAACTATTCACAATTCGCATGGACTTAGTGATTTGGCTGACGAAGAGAGGCAAAATCATAAACAGAAAGAGAAAGGAAAAGCAATGGATCACCACTCTAACGAATCAAGGAGCTTGAAGGTGAATAACAAGAGGAATGCAGATCTGGAGAGTTCTATGCTAGCCAAGAAAATGAAGATTGAAAGTTTTCTGTTTCCTGATGAATCTGAACACGGAAATGGACGTCCTACCTCAAGTAGTGGTGTCCCTGCCGCTTCCGGAGATAAAAAGTTCAAGCCTCGAGTATCCTCCAAGATGCCAAAAGAGGAAGGCGGAGCCTCAGACACAGGAAATAGCAATAGCACAGGGGGACATAGAAAGAGAAAATTGAGAGAAAGCCATGGTTCTATGGTGCACAGTGAGAACGAAAATCATGAACGGAAGAAAGCTCGAGTTCATAATGAAGAAAAGGAGCCTAGTTTTTCTCAGGGCAATGGGAAGTCGGAAAAGAAAAATAGAAGTCATTCGAAAAGAGACTATGCGCAAGTTCAGAACTCAGTTGCTGCCACCTCGAGTTCTTCTAAGATTTCCGATTCTCATAAACCCAGAAATAGCTCTCACGAGGCTAAATGTTCGCCTGTCGAGTCGGTGTCTTCCTCACCTATGAGGATTTCCAACCCAGAAAAAAGCGTATCTGCGAGAAAGAAGGACGAAGAATCTTATGACGCTAACGTATTCGCAGCAGGTAATTTAAGAAGATTCTCTGATGGTGAAGGTGAAGATGATGGTGGGAGTGATAGATCGCAAATGCGAATGAAGGAAAAACATGGATCCCATGAGTCTTCTGTGCTTGATGCTTGGGATAATAGAGGATCTTTGAAAGCCAAAGAGCGCACTGATCCTTCTCTCGATGCCAATTTTGAGAATGGTGACCACAAGGATTTACCGCGAAAACTGGATCATGTTCATGTTGAGGAAAAACAGTGTAGTGATCACCATCGACGTAGCAATGATTCCTTGGTGAAGAAGTCGGGAAAAGGTTCATCTTCCCGGTCTAAAGACAAGAGCCAAAGCATGAGGTCTGATTCACGAGATGGTCCAAGACATATTGAAAAGAAAATATATGACGGTAGTCCTGACAGTAGAGTGGATATGGTTGTGAGACCAAACATTCCTAAACCTCATGACGTCGAAAAAATATCAGAAAGGAGTATTAAAGCAGATATAGCTTCTCCGTCACGGCCACCATCTAGAGGTGTACATGGGGATTCTTCCCGTAAGAAAGGTGATAAATGCGGAACTTCAGCTGGGCATAATATTAATCAAGTTGATGATGCGTCAAAGGTGACATTCCAAATAAGAAGGAAAAACGAGCCTTCTCCAAGCCCCTTGCGGAGGGAAGTAACATCTGCGCAGGCCGCCCATAATACTTTAAAAGAAGCGAAAGACTTGAAACATACAGCTGACCGCCTTAAGGTTTTTCTCTTAATTCAGTTGCAGTGCCATCTCTCTTGCCCCAATGTATTCTCTCCTCATTGTCTTGCTTTTGTTGTTGCTGCAGAGTTCTGTATCAAACCTTGAGCACATTGAGCTCTACTTCCAGGCTTGCCTCAAGTTTCTTCATGGTGCTTTTCAGTTGGAGATGAGCAGCAACGAGAGTGCTAGACAAGGAGAGACAATGGTCCAATCTATGAAGATTTATAGTAGCACAGCGAATCTTTGCGGGTAATTAAAATTCTGAGGAAAAAGGAAAAACGTTGTTCATTCCCTCTTTCCATTTGTAGGCACTGAAACCTTTTTTGGTCATAGATTTTGTGCCCATGAGTATGAGAAGTCTAAAGATATGGGAGCTGCTGCTCTGGCTTACAAATGCATGGAAGTTGCATATATGAGAGTTGTTAACTCCTCCTACACCAGTGCTAATAGATATCGAAATGAATTGCAGACGTCTTTGCAAATGGTTCCTCCAGGTTAGCTAGTTGGAAAGAGCCAAATCCGTTAGTGGCCATGTTGTCTTGCTTTTTAATGTTCTTGTCATTACCTTTTAGGTGAGTCTCCTTCTTCTTCTGCCTCGGATGTTGATAACGTGAACCATCCTGCTGTAGCAGACAGAGTTGGTACCTCAAGGGGCATTAGTTCTCCCTTAGTTGCTGGGAACCATGTCATATCTGCGCAAAACCGCTCTAATATTTTACGTTTGCTTCAATTTGTAAGTGTAGTAATACTTCTTGCAAATTCACTTCACCACTAGCTATATGTAGATATAAAGTTCGCTAATCTAATGGAAGATGAAAGGATATACTTCTTTTGCTTTGTAACTTGGAAACCTAGGCCAGTGTGCTTAATCTCAGCTACTCGATACTATTTGTAGGCTCAGGACGTAAATCTGGCAATGGATGCTTCGAGGAAATCACGTGTGGCGCTGGCAGCCTCTGTTGACAATTTGGATGAGGCTCAACAACAGGGAGAGGGTATTCTATCCATCAAAAGCGCCCTTGATTATAATTTCCAAGACATGGAGGGATTGCTACGTTTAGTGAAGCTTGCAATGAAAGCTAATAACCGGTGAATGACAAGAGAAAACATAGGCAACTTATTCGCGAAAACTGAGACGAAACGCAAAGTTTGCGGGTGAAAAGAGTCCTCTGTTGCCTTTGCGGCTTGGCGTCCATTTCCGTTCACAAACAGCATCTGAGCCTTTCTTTTTTTGATCTGGTGATCACTGTACAATCCAAGAAGAGTTTCGTTGGCAGAAGAGTCTGCTTTGAAGAGATTTCTCTTAGGCCAATGAAGGAACTTGGCCTTTGACTTTTTCAGATGCTTCTCTTACACAACTGAAGAAGAATTCACAAAGGAAACATAATAAAAGACTAATTATCCAAGAACCATGTATGTATGCAGAGCAACCAAGGTGTAACTTGTGGTACTGGATTTCCTATTACAGCGGAAGATAGTTTTCCCAGTATCAGGTCAGTCTATCCTTTGCCCTTGTTATGTCAATTATGATATTAATTTTTTGGTTCAGCAAGCTCTATTTTTTGTCCGTACTAACCTAGCGTCCATGTGTTTCTGCAGATTCTAATCTGTTTGTAGTCTAAATAAGCCATTTAGAGCATTACAAAGAAAGAAAATAAGAAGATTACAAGAATTTGGATTAATAGTAGCTTTTCCTGTTAGTGGTGATAGGCCTTTTAAGTTTTAGGAGGTAAGATAGAATCTCCTTTACATTTTCTTGAGTTTATCTCTTATTTTCTCGATATCTGATGTTTTGTTTCTTGCTCTTTCTCTTGGCAGTGTTGTCTTTTTGTAGATAAGAAAGTGTAAGTTACAAATAGAGTTTCGCCGTCTTGCTCTGTCGGAGGATCCTTCTCAGTCACCGAGTCACCGAGATCTGATTTTTCAGGTGCAGTTTTCCGGCAAAGTTTTGAAACAGGCTTTGGTTCATCTTCCCTTGTAGTAAAACAATATGTTTGTTTTTTACTTAAGATTCTCAACTCATGAGTGTAGTGTAAATGTGTATGCCTGGTCTGATTTGAATGGCCTTAATGTATAAACTGTACATTGTCCATCAAAAATGATGGAACTATGAATTATCTTATATACAAAAGACAGAACTTTACTTTATTCTGATCACAAACTATTTTTCTTGCTTAATTTTGAAATCCTTCAATGTTCAGCAACGTATGTATATAATCCAACACAGAGATTTTGAGTATTATTGATACCGGTTTTAGATTTGGTCCTATCGCCGACATCAAAAGAAAAACATAATAATTGGTCCGGTGTGACTTTAGTGTGGTTTTGTCGAGAGGAGAGAAATCGAGAGAGATGGAGGAAGAGTTGATATCCAATAATAATATTCTCTACCGGGTTGCATGTGTATAGCACAAACTCACTCTTGTACTTTAGATGGAATGGTGCTTACAAGTAATTCAACGAAGACTTCATGGCCCAATGGATAAGGCGCTGGTCTACGAAACCAG
>OVAF01001659.1:902-19863 GCA_900406245.1 Odontarrhena argentea | reverse complement strand
AATATGCGCTGTAGGCTGTACAGTAAAAAACCTAAACATAGTGGTGAGAAAGTCAATAAAAAACACGTCAAAAATAACAGTGAAGCGTGCGTGCACGTGAGCACAGACGAAAAAAACCCGGACTTATTAGCCGTGACTAAACCGGATTACATAATCGGCGACTGGTCCGACTACCCTTCTTCTAAATTTTTTTGTTTTCGTCTCCGAGAGAAATAGAGATCGATTTTTTCTCGGTGTGGTTGGTGTCTTTTTTTTCCAGAACAATCTTATCGAAAACCCTAGTTTCCTCAATCGTTTCTATAATTCGTCACTTTCCATATGTTCTGATTCAACTTCCCGATCTCTGGGTTTGTGCTTGTCCGTTTCCAATCTCTGATTTCTCTTTGGGGAAGTTGAAGGGTTTGAGTAAATCTTTTCTTTTGTATTGTTTTAGATCGGTTGCTGTATGGAGACCCTGTAACGCTCTGAATTTTACGGGTTTGGTACAGTAATTGGTTGTGTTCTGGAACTGAGCTTTGCTTCTTCTTTTTTGTTGGGGTTGGGGAAGAAGATATGGATTTGGAAGCTAGTTGTAAGGTATTGTTATTCTCTTTGAATATCTTTTCATTTTTATTTTGTTATGATGGTGTTTTAAAGAGCTTTGCTTTTTCAATTCTGTTCATGATTTGGGATTCTGTTTGTGTGTTACTAAGTGTGTGTTGGAAACGATTCTTGTAATCTCATAACGGTTTTGGATTCGTGGTTCATGATTTGCTGTTAGTGGGTTTCTTAGGCTCAAAGTTTTTTTTTTTTTATGTGTGTTTGCAGGATAAGCTTTCATATTTTCGGATTAAAGAGCTTAAGGATGTGCTCACTCAGCTGGGACTTTCGAAGCAGGGAAAGAAACAGGTTCGGATCTTTCTACTAATCTTCCTTTTGCCGCCATTGTTTTCAAATGATTATTGTACAGAGATGATATTCATATGGTTAGAATTGGACCTTTTACATGTCTCGGGTGATCATTTTTGTCATGAATTGTATAGCAGTTGCTCCCAGGAATATAAGACATATACTTCGCTGAGAGTTTTACCATTATGAAATATGTGTTTTCGTAATTCTTTTCAAAATTTTCTTGTACAGGAACTTGTGGACCGGATCTTGACCCTTCTTTCTGATGAACATGGTTAAATGAAGCACTTATCTTTGTTTATTCACATCTCGATGTATTTAAAGTCACTGCTAGCCCTGCCATATTCTGAAAAGTTTCTGTCTTCATTCTCTACTGACAGCTGCCAGGTTGTGGTCTAAAAAGAATACAGTGCCGAGGGAAGATGTTGCAAAACTAGTGGATGATACATATAGGTAAATGCTCATTTTCTTATGAAATTCCATGCTTATTCTGTGCCATTCTTTGTTATCACAATGTTTTTTGTGCGCCCTAGGAAAATGCAAGCATCTGGGTCAGGTGATTTAGCATCAAAAGGACAAGTAAGTTCAGATACCAGTAACCTGAAAGTTAAGGGGGAGCCTGAAGATCCCTTTCAACCAGAAATTAAAGTTCGATGTGTTTGTGGAAGTTCACTAGAGACAGACTCAATGATACAGGTAATCTAAGAAAATCTTGCTGTGCCTATTCCAGTTTGAGCTGGCTGTTGAGCATCTTTTGGTGTACTATGGCCGATTAGCTCATATATATATTTTGTTGATTCTATCTGTGAAGCTAGGTGATTATTTCTGGTTTTTAATATAATTTTTTTCTTAATTTCAGTGTGAGGATCCTAGATGCCATGTTTGGGAGCATGTTGGCTGTGTTATTGTCCCGGAGAAGCCTATGGATGCAATTGCACCACTTCCCGAATCATTTTATTGTGAAATCTGCCGACTTACTCGAGCTGACCCGTAAGGATTTCCTTTTTTTTTTTTTGTCAGAGTTTGAGTTGCAATTAAGTTTCCATCTGAGCTTTCCTACTGTCTGTCAGAATTAAAAAGAAGGCATGCTTTATATTCTAGTTTCTCTATCTCCTTGAGTTTTAAAGCTATTCTATTTTTCTAGTTTTGTTTCCAACATAGTTGTTCTTGTATGTGTAGTTTTTGTGCTATTTTTACAGTAACAACTTTGTTTGTCCTTTGGTACTGTTACTCACAGTAGTTCTACATGGTCTTCCTTGTGCAGGTTTTGGGTTACGGTGGCACATCCACTCTTTCCATCAAGGCTGACTGCAACGACCATCCCAACTGATGGGTAAGAACTCGTAATTTCTTTTTTGCTGTCGTTTTGAACTTGTTTACTTTAAAAGCCATTCATTAAACATGTTTTTGTTGTTGTTTCCTTCAGCCCCTCTTCGTCTTCGATAAATATTTTACAATGAACCACATGCGTTGTGTGACTTTTTATTTTAGATTTCTTGTCTTTTCCTGGTCAAGAAAAGGGGAATAGTGGTGGAGTAAAGTCTTAGCCACGGCCTTGCTAGTCATCTGACTTTTTATTTTGGAACTGAAATAAGACATTCATTCTAGTATCTAGAGAACAAGAATACACATTGCTTCTTAGCTAGATGTTCAGTACTTGCTGAAGAAAATACTTATGTCTTTGTTTGTTCTAATACTCCGATCCAAAAAAATTCCAGTGCAAACACAATGCAGAGTGTTGAGAGAACATTTCAGATAACAAGGGCAGACAAAGACTTGTTGGCCAAACAAGAGTACGATGTTCAGGTTGGGTTTTGTAAAGTACATTAAATATGTAATAGTTTTACTTCACATGCGTCTCTAACTGGAATTCGTTTTTTTAAGGCCTGGTGTATGCTCTTGAATGACAAAGTTCTCTTTAGGATGCAGTGGCCTCAGTACGCTGATCTGCAGGTCAATGGTATGTCTGTCACATCTTCCAGAGTTTTAGTCTGATATGAGCATTTTCTTCAAAACAGGGGACTGAAGTTTTCTTGCATGTTGTGAAGAATTCCTGTGGGCACATTGCATTCACATTATCTTAAGTTTCCTGTTTTAATAAGACTGCTATATGTTTTTCTGATATGGGATTCATGATATGTACCATATCATTTCACAGGTGTGCCTGTACGTGCAATCAATCGACCTGGGTCACAGCTTTTGGGGGCCAACGGCCGCGACGATGGACCTATTGTGTGTTTTTCATCCCTTTTCAGTAGTACCCTTTTGGACTTAAATATACTAGTGAATTTCTCATTTACTGATATTCTTGCAATCGGTGATGTAATTAGTTACCATCTCTCTTTTTTTTTTTGTTAACAGATCACACCTTGTATTAGGGATGGAATCAACAGAATATCCTTGAGTGGAGGTGACAGTCGGAGTTTTTGTTTTGGAGTTAGACTTGTGAAGCGTAGGACTCTACAACAGGTACTGATCTTACATTGCATGAGAGACATTGAAAAAATTTGGTTGGTCTATGGGGGCAAGAAAGATATGGATGTTCAAAAATGATGGAAAATAATCTTCTGAATAGAAAAAGAAAGAAAGAATTCAAATTGGCATCGCTAAAAAGTAAACTGCAGAAGTTACCTGTTGTTACGGACTCCGAATTAACTTTTCCCTTGTCAAATTTCAAATTTCAGAACCCTATTCTTTTGTCCTCTATTTCACTCAGATAAGTCACTGAACCTGGTCGTGTATGATCTGTGGTGTACTAGATGAAGCTTCATTGGATTGCAGTTTATCTATATAATCATAGCCTGTCCTCATGCTGCAATATTTTATTTCCCTCGTTTTCTCTATATTTGTCGCTATTGTTAGTTTCTAGAATGCTCAGGAATTTACTTGCTATATATACATATCCATTTTATCTCCAAATTGCCAATATGTGAATTCATTTTTTCATCTAGGTTCTAAATTATCTCCAAATTGCCAATATATTAATTCATTTTTTCATCTAGGTACTAAATTTGATTCCGGAAGAGTCTAAAGGGGAGACTTTTGAAGATGCTCTTGCACGTGTACGCCGATGCATTGGAGGTGGAGGTGGGGATGATAATGCGGACAGTGATAGTGACCTTGAAGTTGTTGCCGATTTCTTTGGTGTCAACCTCCGGTGTCCTGTGAGTCCCTAATAGCTTCCTAGGGATATCTGAAGATTTGGATGTGCACATTTGCTTGCAGACTGAATTCTGATTGTCTTTTCTGTTTGTTTCACTAGATGAGTGGTTCGAGGATAAAAGTTGCTGGGAGATTTTTACCCTGTGTGCACGTGGGCTGTTTTGACCTTGAGGTGTTTGTGGAATTGAATCAACGTTCCAGAAAGGCAAGTCTATTGTCCTCGAATGAATATCGGGTTCATTATTCTTATCTTCTGACTTTATCCGTTCTGTGGTTCGTTTACATACAGTGGCAGTGCCCTATATGTCTGAAGAACTACTCAGTGGAACATGTAATTGTAGATCCTTATTTTAACCGTATCACTTCAAAGGTACATTTATGGGGATCCTAGAGTTTTTGAATCTTGCATCTCCGCATTTTTATATAATGGTTTTCTTCCTGCATGACAGATGAAGCATTGTGATGAAGAGGTGACTGAAATTGAAGTAAAACCTGATGGCTCTTGGCGTGTAAAATCTAAGAGGGAGAGTGAGCGTAGGGAATTGGGAGAACTCTCACAGTGGCACGCACCCGATGGTAGTCTTTGCCCCTCTGCTGATGAGATTAAACGAAAGATGGAAATGTTAATTCCGGTTAAACAAGAAGGTTTCTCAGATGGCCCGACCCCTTTGAAACTTGGAATAAGAAAGAATCGCAATGGCATTTGGGAAGTCAGCAAACCTAATACGAATGGAATATCTTCTAGTAATAGGCAAGAAAAGGTTGGATATCAGGAGAAGAATATTATACCAATGAGTAGTAGTGCGACTGGAAGTGGTAGGGATGGTGATGATGTAAGCGTAAACCAGGATGCTCTTGGTACCTTTGACTTTGGAACCAACGGCCTTGAACTTGATTCCATGTCCATGAATGTTGATTCAGGTTATAACTTTCCTGACAGAAACCAATCTGGAGGGGGTGGAAATAATGAAGTCATTGATCTAATTAGTGATTCTGATGAAGACAATGATGTAGTAATTACCCCAGGACCTGCATACAGTGGTTGTCGAACAGATAGTGGGGTAAATTTTCCACTGAACCCTCCTGGAATCATCAACTCTTATAATGAAGAGCCACACATCATGGCTGGGGGAAGTTCACGCTTAGGTCTGTTCAATGATGATGACGAATTTGACACTCCCCTTTGGTCATTTCCTTCTGAAACTGCAGAAGCCCCTGGGTTCCAGCTATTTGCGCCTGACCCTGAAGTTTCAGAAGGTTTAGTTGGTTTGCATCATCATGGTCCACTAAACTGTGCTCCGGAAATAAATGGAGGTTACTCAACGACTCCTGAGACATCAATGGCACCTGCTCCTGTAGTTTCGGGCTCGGCTGGACGATCTGAAGCAGTTGCAAACGATGGCCTAGTTGACAATCCTCTTGCATTTGGTAGAGACGATCCCTCACTTCAAATATTTTTGCCAACAAAACCAGATGCTGCAGCTCAGTCTGGTTTTAGAAACCAAGCTGATATGTCAAATGGTATCCGCAGTGATGATTGGATCTCGCTTAGGCTAGGCGATAGTGCCTGTGGGAATCATGGACAGCCTGCAACTGCAAATGGGCTTAACTCAAGCCAGCAAGTGTCCACAAGGGAAGGTTTCTTGGATACTACGACAGAGACTGGTTCGTTTCCTGACTGAGACTGATTTGTGATTATGCTTTCCTGCTTTCCTGAAAACATCAAGGGACCAACGGATGTGGATCCTGTTCATGATGTTGCATTACATTTATCTTCACTTTGCTAAGCTGCTAGGTCTTGTAAACAACTGAAGAAAAAAGAGCTGTTTAAGTTTTTAAATATAGCCAACTGTCTTTTTTGATATTTCTGCTTTATATCAGTATTTCATAGTCCATGTGGTATGCTTACTTACTGACTGTTACTGCGTATTTGCAGCTTCTTTGCGTCTGGGTATGAATGAAAGTAGACAAGACAAAGCAAAGAAGCCAAGATCAGATAATCCATTTTCATTTCCTCGCCAGAAGCGTTCTGTAAGACCTCGGATGTTCCTCTCCATTGACTCGGATTCTGAGTGATATTTGTTCCTGTTTTGTTCTGTCTCTCCCTCTCTCTCTCTCTCTCTCTCTCTCTCTCTCTCTCGGGATGATACGCTGTTCCTTTTGATTCTTAACGCTATGCACAGAACAATCAACAGGAATGATATCAATCAGAGTCGGACAGCATACTGGAGTCTGCCAGGATTAGCTGCAGACAAGAATCGAACCGGTATTGATGTTTTCTGTTTTAGGATGGTTGTTGGCTCTCTTGAACATTGGTTGGAGAATCTTGGGACTTGTCTGCTACAATAGAGGAGGGAGGGAAATGTATTTTGCAAAGCAAAGCACAGGCTGATTTAGTTAGGAAAATGGCACAGGTGGGTTTGGGGTTTAATTGGTAATTTGTATACTCGGAATAGGTTTTTCTTAGTGCTTTTTGTGGACCATGACAAAAAATCACTCGGAAGCTTTTAGGAGCCATAGAGAGAGGGAGAGAGAGAGATATAGCATATTGTAAATTATTATGGGCTCCAAATTTTTATTTATCCACTATTATATAAATCAGCTCTTCTTCTCCTCCTCTTGTCAATGTCTTATAAAAGGGGCCCAATCTTTTTTCAATGAGTTTACTATCATACAAAACTGGATGTACCTTTTTCACCACTGTATTTTTACAGATGATTGTTCTTAACATACCCACTTCATTTTTTTAATTTCCAGTGGTAGCACAACTTCTGTGTAACAATGATTAGAAACCTCTTATTGTTAATGGGAAAAAACTAAATGCTAACTGGAAAAGGATTCTAAACATGATATTTTATTTTATTGTTCTTTGTAATTCATTAGGGTCAACTTAGGAAAGCAATACTACAAGAGAGAATGTTCAGAGATCTGTAAACATGCATGTATATGGTCTCTATTGGTAATGTATTGAACTTACTTACAAACTTCAGAAGATTCAAATTCATTAATTGATAATAACATTCTATANTTTTTGTTTCTAGAAGACTCATTAGAAGTTGTGTGACTAAAGAAATCTTAAATAATGTAATAAAATATATTTATTCTCAATCATCTTCCTCTTATATATTCTTCTCCATCACACAANCATTAATTGATAATAACATTCTATAACCTTATAGTAAGAAGTTCAATGTTTTAGGCTTTTTAGTTTTGTATGCTTAATCAATTTTCTTTATATAACATGTCTTTTTTTGTTTGGGTCAGAATTACATAACATGTCTATATATAGCATATCTTGACCGAAATGTTCAACTAACTTTATCCACGTCATTTTCCAATTCGTTTACCATAAACTTGATAATTTCAGAATATACAAATGCTTTTGAATAATAACTTATAGATTAACATTAAAAACCTTGTATATCTTTTGATAGTATTATAACATATGTCACGAGATTAAAAAAAAAAAAAAAGTTAAGACATTTAAATTTTAATAACTAACAAGCACATTTTAGTAAGAAAATGTCTCATTATATTAACAAAAAGAAATATGTAAATAAATTAAATGTCCACACACCACTCTTAAAAAATAATTAGATTTTCTAATTTTTGATAGATTTCTTAATGCCATTTTTTTGCAAGATTTTGGTCTATGTCGTATTAATGACTTTAAATTTATTAGATTTCTGCCAAGAAACTATTTTACAAGATGGAATAGACAATTTTGTGTGTATATATATTAATATTTTAGTACTTTTCTATAAATAAAAATGTTACTATTTTATTTAAAGTACACAGATATATACGCTTTACAAATTTTTTTTTTGAAAAGATATTGTAATCATCTTAAAATTTATTGGAACATGATGGTAAAATTTATCTTATTACTGTCAATTTCTGAGATGTTCAGGTATATATATATTTAGAAAAATATGTCATACAAAATATTGTTAAGAGATTTAATCCTTTCACATGTTTGCAGAATGTTCATATCTATGTATTTTTGTTATAATTTTTTTTTTTTTTTTTTTAATCTTGTGACATATGGTTTAGTACAATCAAAAGATAGAAATTCATTACTTGTGGTTTTTTTAAAAACTGATAAAAATAAAAATGTAACTGTTAGTTGAATTTGTAAGATTCATTAACAGTATATTGTAAATATGTAATGTTTGCAACTCAATGTTCTAAAAAGAGTTCTAGTCGCCCGGTGCTTGGGCGCTAGGTTCTCACAGACCGTGTGACGGTTAACTTATAAGCCGTATAAAATATTATATTATTATAATAAGTGTTTTTTTAAAATATTAATATTTGACATATTATGCTATAAAATAATGATTATAAGTGCAAAATCATTTTTAATTTATAAATCATATTATTTCTATATTGTATTATATATATATAATATATTGTATTATTTTTGTAAGCGATTAATCCCGCCTACAATATAATCTAAGCTCCGATTATACGTTTTAGGCACTAGGCTCTTAAGAAGTACCAAAATTTGTAACGCTTAAAACATGGACAAAGTCTAGAGTAAGATTCTCTAATAGTCCATTTTGTGTTATGTGAGTATCTGCACTTTAAAATGCTATCGTTTACTTAAACTCATTCACATGTGATGGGTATCCCGTTAAGAAGTAACTAGATCAGTTGATATATGACATTTTCTCATTTTTGGCAAAAGACAACAAACGTTAAACTTTAGTAGAATTTCAATCAAATCTATACTAAAATGGTTCGATGAAAAGATATATAATAATTTCATCGATAAGATTTTATAACAAGTGTACTAATTAGGACGTGTTATAAACTCTTATCGATTAAATTAGTACGTTTTATAAAGAATACCACACTGGTTACTCAAATACCGATCCTTGTTTCACTATTTGTCCCACAAATTCATGCACCAAGAGTCTTGGATGGAGATTGGAATGACTCTCACAATAAAAAAGAAAGTTGAGACACTTTCTGAGAGAAACAGTGCAGGTAATACCAGAGGCAAACGTTGTGTTGTGACATGACAATTAAAACTTTCAAACTCAATCTTTCATCAGTAAAATATCAATAACTGAGGGCATGCCATGACTAAGATTGTTCATATACCCTCTACATGTAATCTCGTTTTTATCATTAAAACTTTGGTTTCTTCATTTATCAAATGGTCTCCATAATGAGCAATAATTACGCATAAATTTTTCATTTTTTATAATCTTATGGTAGTAGAATGTTTTGTGAAAACAAGTATAATATTTTTAACATGGTGGTGACAGAAAGTAATTACGGATATTAAAACCATTTCTTTCTAAAAAATATTTTGCTATATTTTTTATGCAGTATACATCTATACTTTCTAAAATGGAACATGTATTTTTCGATATAGTCTACTGATAGACTGATTTTAGTTGACAATGAAAAACATTTATGATACAAATTGGTTATACAATTTTTTAGCAGTTGTTATATGACCAATTGTGATAAATTTTGAGATTAATATATCTTATATAATATAGAAGGTTTTCTCTCACAAATATCTTTGACAAGTTGTCATGTGTCTTCTTTTCTCAATTAACTTTGTTTTTTTTTTTTCTCTGTAAATATATAAGTTGATAATAATTATTAGAATGAAATGTGATATGTAATTCTAATTTCAAAATAAAAAATTACTCCTTAACAAAAAAAAAAAAAGAAGTAAAAAATTACTATTGAATGAACTTATCATAAATTTGCTGAATAATCTGTAAAAGAAATATATAATATATCTATATTTTTGTGATATTTATTTATTGATATATTAAAATTTCTTCTAAGAAAAATTTACAAGAAACTATCAAGTTCTCTAAATATTATTTTTGTACAATACTGTATATGTATTTTAGGTTAGTTACATATAATCGTTTGAGATTAATTGTTTACTTTCATACAATAACAAATAAATAATGGAGATCATTTTCTCATTAAAAACTCATGGCCGGTGGTCAGTTATTTGTATGAACACAATCGAAATAATGGAGATCATTTTCTCTCTCGCGTAACCGCAACCTTGGTTAATTCAGAAAAAGGCTAATGAGGTTTAAGGTGCAAAATAATGATATTACTCTTAAGATGATGATGAAAGAGGAAAACAAGATGACAAGAGAAAGCGCCGATTTGTCAAAAATTTCTTCTTCAATCATATATATATGTTTTCATCTCTTAAACAATTAATGTCCCCTCGCGCCAAAATAACGTCGAGTTGATCACTGAACACAACTGATATCGTTACACTATATGACCTTAAAGAAATTTTATAGGGACACTTCAAAAGTTTTTAACCTACAAAATAAAAGAATATTCAAAATAAAAAATACACATTAATAAGTTTTTTTAAAACCATAAACAAATGAACAATACATCTAAATTAGTTATTTTATATCTATATATATAAATAAACCGAAAAGCATTTTTTTTTGCTGTAAAATTTGTCTATAATAGATGAATATACCAAACTTATAACCAATATATTCTAATTATATATGTGTTTTATAATTTTCGGATATTTCGGATATATCGGTTCGTTCAGATTCATGTTTGGTTCTTCGGGTGCGAATATTTTGCCCACCCCTAGCACAATCTTTCTCGACCCACAGTCTAACATTTAATTTATTATTTTTGAGAATATTTCTCCTTTCAAATCCGCTCAATTTAAGAATCTTTTTCTTCTAAAAAATTACTGTACCAAATTCCACTTGATTTTTGTTTTTTTAACTTAAAAATATATCTGATTTAAGTGTAAGTACAAAAAAACTCATACAATATTTAGAACAAAAAGTGTTGCTATAATTAGTCGCATTCATCGGAAAATTTGTTCTCCTCATTTATTCTTCTTCTTCTTCCTCTTCTTTTTCTAACTATGGAAGTTTTTATGTATATAATCAAATTATATATTTTTTCACAAGTTCCAATTATATTTTTAATGTCATCTAATATGATACTTCTGTTGTATGATTTATCGTACATTTAAAACTGTCAAATATTTAGCTATTTATAACTTTTGATTTTTTAAAAATAAGAAATATCTTAACTTAAATTGATTTGAAACATTCTTTTCGCTTTACAACCGCTATTAACTTAAGCAAACGTAGTAAAAATGACTTGATACATTATTAGCTAAATGTTATATGAAGAAAAATATTTTGAATAAATATATTAACGTAATTTACTTTATTTATAACTTTTTTTATAATAAATCAAGCGATCATATGCTAAAATCTTATCTTATAAATATGTAAAGATGGATACTTTATTTTTAACAAAAATTAGAAATTAATATAACCACACATAATATTTAATAAAATTTATTTTTATCAGAAAAAATGAAATTTGTTATTGTCAGTATGTCAAAATGTTATATAGCTTAACTTTTTGTTGAATTTTCCATGATAATGAAAAATAACCATACATAAAATTTAACAATTTATTTTTTTTTTGATAAAAATGGAATATGTTTTCCGTCAGTATGTCTGAATACTAGCTTAGTTTTAGTTGCTTTTCCGTAAATGATATAAAATTACGTCAATATTGTTATTCATTTTCTAATTCTATTTACAATATGTTGAAAATATTCCAATTTTTACATTGCGGTATCTTTATTTTTTTCTTTATAAATTGATATAATTATTATTAAATAAATACACAAATAATTAGTGGTACATCTTGTGACAGATTCTAATACATTGTAACAAATGTAATTAGAATATTGTAGTCAAATTCCTATAAATTGCATACCTTATATTGATTGAATATGAAGATTTTACAATGTCCTAAAGTTGGTAAATTTTAAAATTCAAATATAAAATAAAATAAATTAAAGTTGTAATTTGCCCTTAGACAACTCAAAATATTAAATATTGGTTTCCAATATTTCAATATAAATACACATCAAATCTCATCTGTAAACATCAATCTAGATTTTCTTTTCTCAGATACCAGTTGAAATGACGAAGAAAAGCAAAGGTCGTCAAAAAATTGAGATGGTCAAAATGAAAAATGAAAGTAACCTTCAAGTTACGTTTTCGAAAAGGAGATCTGGGCTTTTCAAAAAGGCCAGTGAACTTTGCACACTTTGTGGTGCAGAAGTTGCCCTTATTGTGTTTTCACCGGGTCGAAAAGTTTTTTCTTTTGGTCATCCTAATGTTGAAACCGTAATTGATCGGTTTTTAAACAATAACCCTCATGTTCCTCATCAAAACAACAACACCCAACTTAATGAACCCCTTCGTGATTCAGTCATTCGGCAAAAGAACCACGAGCTTACTCAGGTGAACTTTACTCTCTTTTTGTCGTATAATTTTTTTTAAAAATAATTGTTTTTATCAACAACTCATGATTGTATTTAGATGGGTTTCAAAACCTATTTAATTCAGACGGTCATATTCTCTTCTTTTTTTTTGGTAAACAANTTTTTTTTTTTTTTTTTTTTTTGTGAATTTAGAGGCTTATCCAACT
Organism: Odontarrhena argentea; assembly: GCA_900406245.1. Lineage (NCBI taxonomy): Eukaryota > Viridiplantae > Streptophyta > Magnoliopsida > Brassicales > Brassicaceae > Odontarrhena > Odontarrhena argentea. Next base: position 7,326 of record OVAF01001659.1, on the reverse strand, counting down.
GACAATTGTATTCTTTTTTTCTTTGTATACAAATACTTTTTTTGGCTTTACATAAATCTAGGTACACAATCCTTTTCGTAGATAATAACAAATATATTAAAGTAATTATGGTTGTCAATAACTCAGACTTTTATTCAGGTAAATAATAAAATCTTATTTAATTCTCGAGGCTAAATTTATCTTATTCAACAACTCTTTTTATTTTATCTTTTGGTTTTTGTCAACTTAAAAAGCTTATACAACTCAGGGTTGTATTCAATTTTGATATGTTATATAATGGATTTTCAAACTTAATTTTAAAAAAAACTAATTTAAATATATATATATTTAGGTTTTGGACAAGTTAGAATCAGAGAAAAAGAAGAACGAGGAGCTAAGGAAACTAAGAGAAAATGCTAAAACAACTGAGAATTGGTGGGAAGATGCTGTTGAGGGATTTAGCTTATCTCAATGCAATGAATTCAAAGCTAGGCTTGAAAGTTTGAAGAAAGCAGTTACACTTGAAGCTTCCAAATTGATTCAAGCAAATATGCATCATAACTTCTATATCGGAAGTTCTAGTAATGCTGCTTTCGGGGTTGATGGTGGTAACAATATCAATTCTGATTTTGACTATCAAAGAAGAATGGTGAACACCAATGCTTTCATTAACAACCGGAACATGGTTCTCTCTAACCATGCGTTACAGCTTGGAAACAATGGTCACGAGGGGAGTTATAGGATGAACTACACATCAGGGTTTAACCAGAACCAGATGCACAACCAAAACCAAAATCAGATTGTGAATTTCAAGAGAGAAAACATGTCTGAATATGATGAACATCATCATCATCATGGTCATCCTCCTTATCCGAGACGTGATTACTATTAATATTTTGCTAATGTGATCCATTTTTATATATGTTGTTGTCACACATTTCTNCCTTTTTTTTTTTTTTTTTTTTTTTTTTTTTTTTTTTTTTTTTTCATATTAATCATTTTCAGAACTATGTTGTTGTTATACATTGATCCATCTCTCTTTTATTTATTTATCTACTATTATGTTGTATTCATCTTATTTTGTTAATGTTACACAATTCTCCCTATTTCTTTTTCTTATGTTCATTTTCCCCATAATTATGTTTCTTACACAATATATAGAAGAGTAACGGAAAAACAAAATAAAATTATATATACATATATAAATATATATATATATAAAACACGAATTTTGGTACATTGTAACAAATGAAATGACAACATTACATTTTTATCTTTTCTTGTAGTTTATACCTTATATAATAATAAAATGCATAGATTATAAAATATTCTCAAAATTACCAAAAATAATTAAACATATATATATATTATATTTTCCTTTTTCTGGTTAAACTATATATAATATTGTCTATGTTTTTAAAATTACCAAACGTAATTTAATGTATCTTCTATATAGATAGTATATTAAATTAATTTTAAACCTTGATAATTCAATAGTTTTTTTCAGTCCCACATTTATCAACCAACTGATATTCGATAAATTAATAAAAGATCATTGTCCTAATACAATTTTGTTTTTCCAATAGGCGATTTTTTTATATAAGTCGAGAAATTTAAGACAATAATTACTAACTAAAAGTAAATTAACAATATACACTCATCCCGATGAAGTAGTCGGATGACAAAAAGCCCGGATCTCATTTTCGTTATATTATTTTTCTAAAATAATGATAGACAAAAGGAATAATAGTCAAGAAACTGAAAATGTATATAAGATTATCTCTTTTTATTCATTCACATAGTCAATACCTTTTATGCAAGTCAAATAACCTTAGTTAGAAATGTGATTATTAAAAGGAAATCTAAAAATACAGAAAAAGAATTATATCTATTTCTAAGATTTGTACATATCTTCTCAATTATTGATATATGGTAAATCTAAAAACATTAGTTGTAAAATTATAATTGTAGTTGCTATCATCATATATATATATATATATATATATATATATATATATTTGTCAACAGTTTCCCCCGCAATTTTGTAATAAGACAGTAAATCAAAGGACCAAAAAAAAAAAAAAATGAAATGTAACATTGAAGCATTTTTTTAATCCAAAAATAAGATCTAACTTTTTTAAAGAAACAGAAACTTCTGCTACCTAGATTTGCATAGTCTCTAGTATATTATGGTTTCATCTCTAGCAAGATTTCTTTTCTCTGTTAGTCTTTGAAACAGTGTTAGTCTTTGAAACAGAAGTTGAACTTCTGTTCACCATGCAACTTCAATTCCTTGTATAATACTAATTTATCACGTACGTAATGCAAGTTAAGTAACAATGTAACATGTTAAACAAAAAGAAGACGACTATATCCTCCCCATCACTGAACTTCATCTCACCAGTCACCACACAACAAAAATATTTTTAAGATTTTCGTATGAAATAAGTCGATAACAATAGTAAAGTTCTGTTTTCTCTCGTTTTCGTTTTGGTTTCGGTGTCCAACATAAATTACTCTCTCCTTGCCTATCTTTTCTTCTTGTGAAGAATTTTTCCTGATCAGTAAGTCAATGACAACCACAATAGGATCAGATTCGAGGGGATAGTTTTGGATCTTCATAACGAATCTCTGGTTTACATGAAAGGTGTTATGTTCATGAACCTCTTGTAAGATGTTGAACATAGTGGGCGTTGCGCATAACATTCAACATAATATATTGTTCCTAGCATAGTTCAAGTTCTTGAACCTCAAAAGTTGTTCAACTTGGAGCAACATCTATTAAGATATCTATTTATCTTCACCCATCATCTTCTTTTTCTTTCTTAACATTGATCTAGAAGAAAGATGAGATATATACCCACATAAAACTCAAGAAACTGAATTATGCGATTAAATATTGTATGCTCATCCAATTGTAATCTGGTGTTGCATAACTTGATAACTTTAACTAAGAATTTTTGTTAAATTTTATAAAGCATCGCAAAACGTTTAAATTTGATGTGATTCAGATCATTAATTCTCCAACTAGGATATATAAATCAGTAGTACATATGAAAGAAAGTGTGATCTCACTCTGTAGCCGATCGTGACTCAAGCATATTCCATGGTTTAGGCGCATATCAAAAGTGGTCTACATTCTGTGAAATTTGGAAATTGGCTACATTCTGATACGGAGCCCTCCATCAATCGAAAAAATACTTTCCAAACTAATAAAAATGTTGTAATTTTATTGAAAACCTCAAACCAAACTCATCCCATGGCCAAAAACACACAAACTCTTGAGTAAAACGATCCAGATCCATGGGGTCTAGAAGAAACACAGAGACAGATCTAAAGACAAAGATAAAGTTGAAGTACTCTGTCTTTAGTAAAAAAAAACACACACTTAAAGCACAAAGGGCAAGGACAAGAAGCTTCTTCTTTCAGGTTTGTTTACATCAAACCCTAGTGACCGTTGGAGAAGAATCAGGCTGACTCACAGAGGATGACTTTGATGCTTCCATCATGAGAGCAGCTTGTTCCAGACAACTCTTGTTATCGTCATTCCCATTCTCCACTTCCTCTTTCGTGTATAAGTGTATCTTACACACCACATTGCAGAAATCACTGTCCATAACAAAGAGGCCACCAACTTCAGGTTAGCTGCAGCTTATAAGTTGTGATTGAGCTTTACAAGATATGTACAAAACTTACTGCCATGGATCATCGCCAACGACCATCATATCGTTCTCACTATCCGTGTATAGGATCCTCCATCCTTTTTCTGGATCCCTGAGAAGCCCTTCCATGTTGAACAGTCGCTCAAGCTCGATAAGGAGATCATTATAACCGTTTAGTCGGGATAAATCAATAGCTCTCCCCACCAAGCTTCCTTGCTTGTGAACCTTTTAAACATAATATATTAGACATTTTGAAATGCNAAAAAAAAAAAAAAAAAAAAAAAAAAAAAAAGGTTTTTTACCTTTGTGCAGATCCTTTTGCTAGAGCTTAGCGGATTAGATGCAGGTGTCTCCACGGGTAAGGAGAATCCGAAAAGTTTACAGCCTGATGAAGCATTCATATCAAACTCACGGCATTTCTGTTTTCCCAGCATATCAATCTTGAATGGCAAATCAGCTGTGACATTCTCCGGTAAACCACCTTCATTTTGTGTATCAAACTTTCTTGTCTCTCCACCAAAGTTGATTGCGCCAGAAGGGTGATACGAGGATTTGTCTCCCACACTGAATGGACTCTGATAGGGAATATGAGTGCTCCTTATCCCTTGTGATGCTAGCGGATAAAAATTTGACTTGCTGGCTTGATAACCAAAGGGATCATTGTATCCAAGATTTGGTTTTCCTGCAGCAGCAGCTGGACTGAAACCACCAATTTGAGGGAGTGAACGAAGCGAGCAAATTTCTTGACCTTGCAAGACCCTTGGAAACCTATCCAGGTCCATAACGCCTGAACTGGCAGGGTCCAGTGCCGTAGCATCCATAAACTCACCATATCGATCCTTCACTCTACTCGACAAAAGAACTGGATTTGCATGAGACTGCATTGCGAAATCCAGTATCCGGCGGTTCATAACATCAAAGCCCTGTAAGGGTGATGCAGAACCTAAATTTTCTTGACCTTGCAAGACCTTAGAGGGTCTAACCGACTCCTCAAAGTCCATAAAACCACCCCTTTCAGCTATAACCAAGAACAGTAATCAAATCAGCACAACTGAAGACACATGAAAGCTATTTCCAAAAGCATATATGTATTTAAATTTACCGGTTACGGGGTTTCCGGGTGGAGTAGTATCCAGTAGACCTGCCCACGGTCTTTTAGGCCTTGGAGATGACTGAATGCTCAAGGGTGGGAGAGAAACCGAGGGATCAATCTCCCAAGGCGAAACTCTTTCTTGGTGATCACTCATATAAGACTCATCCCACCGCACCTATGAAACAAATGTGAAAGATAAAACTACAGAGTTCATGGAAAATGAAAAATCTTCTTCACATTAATCGACAAATACTCTAAACTGATGAGGGAGGACGCACCAACAAGCACCTCCATTTTGAGTTTGGCCACCTATACGGGTCCAAGTCACACACTCCAGTCACTACACCAGCGCATCTGCAAGTTAACACGAATATAAATTCCCTTTCTAGAAAATTAGCTGGCCACACCACAAAGGAAGAAGCAAGAAAGCAACAATACCTTCTCTCAGGAGAGTCATCTCTTTCAAATCGCATTCTGAACCTTGTGCCGATGCAAATGCGGGTCCTGATGCTTGTGATATACTTCTCATAAGGAATCACAAACTCTGCATGCGTCGCTCTGTATACGAATCCATCAATCAACATTATACTTTTGTACTTTTGCACCTAGTTAACAATAATGACTAATGGCAGATTTTCATTTAATATTACCGTGGACTGTAAAACACATGAAACATGCTTTTCGTAGATACAGCATTAGCCACAAGAGACAGAATGTTTGAACATGAATTCTTCTCAATGACTGAGTCAGGAAGTCCGTTTCTTGGCCGTGCTGCTCTTCTGATTCCTAACCTCAGCTCTCCATCTTCGTCTCTAAAAATTCAAACATTAGTAATGAATGTAAGATTGTGGTACTACTTCTACAAGAGCATCTGATAAACTGAAATCTTGAGCTTACCTCAGAAAGAGAACCGCATCACCAGAGACAAGATTCTTTTGACTGACAAACAGACTCCAACCAGTTGTGAGCAGATGTCTCCTTGGTTGACCTATATTACAGGAGGCAGTACTAAACATTTTTTGGTTCTATTAACACAAAAAGAAATGAACAACAACAAACTCAACACGAGTTACCTCTATAGATATGCCGAAACTTCCACTCGACTCCATGAAGGTCCTTTGCAATGAGCTCTTGAGATGGCCTCTGTTGTTTGTAGTCCTAAAATCCGTGAAAAAGTCGCAAATAAGCCTACTAGCAAGAAGGTCTAACCTCTCATCCTGAAAAAATGAAGAAAATGAGAACTAGAGAACCATACAAGAGGAGCGAAACAATCTTCAGCAGCTCTTCTAGGTACGGAGAAGCCTCCATGGGTACTTGTGTCTGAAGCTGTTAAGGTTTTGCAGAACATATGAGGTGTTCTTTTCACAGATGAGCTTCCGTTCCTCTCTTCGTCCCCTCCTAACTCCTTAACCTCTTTCCCCTCCGCATTTAGCATCGATAACTATAAAACCCCAAAAGTTTCTTCAACATTTGTCATCACCAATGAGATAAATCTAAAATCAAATAATTCCAATGATTTCTACGATACATTTCTTTATGTTCCTTGGTTTTAGTCACAAAGAGAACAACCATAGAGTCTAAAATATCACCTACAGCCTGGAGTTACACTACTGTATATCAGATTACTCTACTGCGAAACGGACAGTATGATTCGTAAAAACACAATATATGATTTTGCTCCTTTCAAACA
>OVAF01001658.1:0-20187 GCA_900406245.1 Odontarrhena argentea | reverse complement strand
TACTTGCTCAATAAAATATTGAGGCCCGCAATTATTGCGGGCGATTTTTCTAGTATTATATATCTGTAGATAAATGTAAGTTTCAGAAACTAATATATTGACAATCTTTCGGGATCTCTCTTTAATCTAGGCGATCTCGACGGTTCCATATCTTTTCCATCTCCTAACACCTAGAGAGTATCAAAGTTATGTATAACATCAATAGAAACTAATAGAGTAGCGTACGTATAATTTTTGTAAAGGAGTTTATTTCTTTTATGAATTGATGTTCCCAAATTGTGTAATGCTCAAGAAGAAGACTGAGCAAACACACACAAAAAAAATTGAAAACTATGAGAAACAAAACTTAGTCGACTTCCTCGATCTTGGGGCCAGCACCACGTGAGGAAGGAGGAGATTCATTGTTGTCCATTCCAGCTGCTCTAGCTTCATCACCAGATCCTTGATACATCTTAGCGATGATTGGATTACAGATCCTCTCCAACTCCTTCATCTTGTCTTGAAACTCATCGACTTCAGCCAATTGGTTACCATCAAGCCACTGGATTGCATCTTCAATCGTATCCTCAACCTTTTTTTTGTCTGCAGCTGAAAGCTTCTCGCCGATCTTGTCATCACGGATAGTGTTCCTCATGTTGTAAACATAGTTCTCCAGAGAATTCTTGGCTTCAATCTTTTTCTTGTGCTCTTCATCTTCAGACTTGTACTTGTCAGCTTCTTGTACCATCTTCTCGATATCTTCTTTAGACAAACGACCCTTGTCGTTGGTGATGGTAATCTTGTTCTTCTTTCCCGTGGTCTTGTCCTCGGCAGAGACATTGAGGATACCGTTTGCATCAATGTCGAAACAGACAGTGATCTGAGGGACACCACGAGGAGCTGGAGGGATACCAGAGAGCTCGAATTCCCCGAGGAGGTTGTTGTCCTTGGTTCTTGCCCTCTCACCTTCGTAAACTTGGATCAACACGCAAGGTTGGTTGTCTGAATACGTGGAGAAGACCTCTTCTTTCCTGGTCGGGATTGTCGTGTTTCTTTGGATCAAAGTGGTCATGACATTACCGGAGGTTGCAAGACCGAGAGAAAGAGGTGTGACATCAAGCAAGAGAAGGTCTTGAACCTTTTCGTTTCCCTGCCCGCTGAGAATCGCGGCTTGAACAGCTGCACCATAAGCCACAGCCTCGTCGGGGTTGATTGACTTGCATAGCTCTTTACCATTGAAGAAGTCTTGGAGAATCTGTTGTACTTTGGGAATACGAGTAGAGCCACCAACAAGGACCACATCGTGAACTTTCCTCTTGTCCATCTTGGCATCACGGAGACATTTCTCAACCGGCTCCATACACTTTCTAAAAAGATCCATGTTGAGCTCTTCGAATCTAGCTCGGGTGATAGGAGAATAGAAGTCAATTCCGTCAAACAAAGATTCAATCTCGATGGTCGTTTGAGCAGTTGAAGAAAGAGTCCTCTTGGCTCTCTCACAAGCAGTTCTCAATCTCCTAAGAGCTCTCGGGTTACCGCTAATGTCCTTCTTGTTCTTCCTCTTGAACTCTTGAACAAAATGGTTAACCATTCGATTGTCGAAATCTTCACCACCAAGATGAGTATTTCCAGCCGTTGCCTTGACCTCAAAGATACCTTCTTCGATAGTCAAAAGAGAAACGTCAAAAGTACCACCACCAAGGTCAAAGATCAACACATTCTTCTCCCCAACACTAGTTGCTTTCTTGTCAAGACCATAGGCAATAGCTGCTGCAGTCGGCTCATTGATGATACGCATAACATTTAAACCAGCGATCACACCAGCATCTTTAGTGGCTTGACGCTGAGAGTCATTGAAGTAAGCCGGAACAGTGACAACAGCGTTCCTGATCGAAGAGCCAAGGTAAGCTTCAGCAATCTCACGCATCTTAATGAGAACCATAGAAGAGATCTCCTCGGCCGCGAATTGCTTCTCTTCTCCTTTGTAATTGACAGCGATCATCGGTTTGTCTGCATCTCCTGAGATGATCTTGAAAGGCCATAACTTCATGTCGCTTTGGACAGATGTGTCAAAGAATCTACGACCAAGCAACCTCTTTGCATCTGCCACAATTACCAAACAAAAACAGAGTTTAGTTCATAAACAGAGTTTAGTGATCATTCGAAAACAGAGAAAAAAGATGAGATTACGTACCGAAGACGGTGTTAACAGGATTCATGGCGACCTGATTCTTAGCAGCATCACCAATCAAGCGCTCAGAGTCGGTGAAGGCGACGTAAGACGGTGTTGTTCTGTTGCCTTGATCATTAGCAATGATCTCAACACGGTCGTGTTGCCATGCAGCAACACAAGAGTAAGTGGTACCGAGATCGATACCGATAGCTGGACCTGCTCCTTTGTTAGGCATTATCACAAAGCTTTTGTGAGCTTTAAGAAAAAGAACTTGTAGAGGAAGATGAAAAAAGTTTAGAGCAGAGAAGAGAAACTAAAAGGTTTTAGTTATGATGAAGAATGAGAGTCCAAGTTTTGGGTTTATGTAAGCTTGAATCAAGTTTATATTGATCGGATGGTTCTGGAGAGATTATACAGTTTTCCAATTCTTTAAGAAAATCGTCTTGTGAAAATGAAAAAGGAAAAAAGAGTTTTAGGAAAATTATCTTATTCCAATTTTCTAATACAATTCTTAGTGGAAAAAGAGGTATAAGGTTTAGGCAAATCTCTTTTTCCGACACTTCAGATTACATTTAGCGTTTGCCCTTCGGTTTTTAACTTCGTTTCATTATGATAATTTTTTAAAAATAGAAAATTGTATGATTAGCAAAGAAAATTGTATGTAAAAGTTCGTAAACCGGCCATATATTAATATAACTGACAAGGACTTCAGTTAAGTAAATTTGTTAACTGTAACTGAGACTGAGAGTCTTTACACATGGGAGTAGGATCGAAACATCTGTCCTGGTTATATCAGGTGGGGCCCGCTGTATAAGTCGTGGCAGCATAACAGCTTCTCTGCATGCTTAAACCCATGGGATCTCTGGTGAGTTCCATACTTGTTCTAACAAATATATATTCTACATTTCTACTAAAGCTCTTTGATATTATCGGATTCTTTTAATTCGACTGCTGTCTGTTCCACTCTTGTTCTGTAATCGGTACTCATCTCATTCCCTTATGTTCTTCGATTCGAGTTATCGTATTTTTCTAGTATTATCATCATGGTTAGATGGTTTGAACATGATTGCTTTATTTTTGTTTTTGCATGTCTGTTTTTAAGTCTTTTTCAACTAGGATGATTTGGTTGGAGAGCTTTAAGGTAGGTTTTATTCTCATGTTCTTAAAATTTTGATCTATGCATGATTAATAAAACCAAAATTTTTATGCAATTTTTTTAGTTACTATTTCCCCTGCTTCTCCTTGTTGATATGGTTTTGTTCTGTTTTGGAATGGATGGTTCTCGTTCTGTTGTCATTAGGGTATTAATTTATTTATATCCCGAACCTAGACTTATTCACGATGCATGTGAAGGCCTATAATGGCCAAGAGGGGATAACTGTATCCAATGTCTTAGTTTTCTTGTGTGTGTGATGCCAACTAATAGGTGAAAATGGAAGTAAACTCAAGAACGCTTGCGGGTTCGCTCTTTGTGTCGTTTTTGTTGTTGTTTTCCGTCTCTTCTACAAGCAATGATGGAACATTCAGAGTTGGGTTGAAAAAACTCAAGTTGGATCCTAACAACCGACTTGCAGCACGCTTTGGTTCAAAGCAAGAAGAGGCCTTGAGATCATCTTTAAAGGACTTTGGCTTGCGAAACAATCTTGGAGATTCTGGAGATGCTGACATTGTCGGGCTGAAGAATTACTTGGATGCTCAGTACTATGGTGAGATTGCTATTGGTACTCCACCTCAGACGTTTACAGTGATTTTCGACACGGGAAGCTCTAACCTTTGGGTACCGTCACGGAAGTGTTTCTTGTCGGTACGCTTTTTAGCATTTGGTTGCTTAAATGAGATTTGTGACTAGGTTAAGAGATTACTTATCGTCTTCTTTTCTTATATAGCTGTCATGTTTTTTTCATTCCAAGTACAAGTCATCCCGTTCAAGCACGTACAAGAAAAGTGGTGAGCTATCTCTTTTGACTCTTTTAATTTTAGCTAGCTATAGTTACCGTTCGCTTTTGTTGAAAAAAAAATGTTTGTGTGTTCTAAACAATTGCTTGCTCCCCATGGATATTTACGTGCTTACCGGCAATAGAGTTTCGTACACTGATAGCTTTTCGAATACATTTTCTCTAAAGATGCTATATGAGTGTTTATATAAGCTCTAAATTGTATGTATGCCCATGTTTATTATAGGAAAAAGTGCTGCAATCCGTTACGGGTCTGGATCAATCTCTGGTTTCTTTAGTTATGATTCTGTCACAATTGGTGATTTGGTGGTCCAAGATCAGGTAAATATTCTACACTACTTTTTGTGCATATATTTTACAGCTTGAATTACTAGTTAATTTCTGTCTTATACTATCTCTTCAGGAGTTTATTGAGGCAACAAGTGAGCCTGGTTTAACATTTTTGGTGGCTAAATTTGATGGTATCCTTGGTCTTGGATTCAAAGAGATCTCTGTTGGAAACGCCACTCCTGTTTGGTATGCTAGCTTGCACTTTTGTCTTATGTCTCATTTTGGATTAACTTTACTTTACACACACACACCCACGTGTAATGTTTGATATGCTGTCAACAAATTTTGTTTCTTACAGGTACAACATGCTAAAGCAAGGCCTTATCGCGAAGCCGGTGTTTTCATTTTGGCTTAACCGTGACCCAAAGAGTGAAGAAGGTGGTGAACTTGTATTCGGAGGTGTTGATCCAAAACATTTCAGAGGAGAACATTCATATGTTCCTGTGACACAAAGGGGTTACTGGCAGGTTTGCTCTTTGTTATGTTGTTCTTGCTTTTGCGTAAATGTTTAACAATCACGTCTCACTCAAGCCATTTCTTTTGGTAATAGTTCGACATGGGCGATGTTCTCATTGCCGGTGAACCTACTGGTATGTGTATTACATTTCATTCCTTTGTATAGTTGTTATAAAACGAGAGCAGAGTGGAGTACAATCGCCTCTTATAACTTCATCAAGTTTAAACTTTGATTAACCCTTGTACAGGCTACTGTCAAAGTGGTTGTTCGGCTATAGCAGATTCTGGAACATCTTTAATTACAGGACCAACGGTAAACAAGAATCGTTATTGTTTTTTTCCTTAGTTTTGTTGGAGCTCTGAAAAGTCTCCATTTGTTTTCTGTTTTTTTCCTAGGCTGTGGTTGCCATGATAAACAAGGCTATTGGCGCATCCGGAGTTGTTAGCCACCAGTGTAAGACAGTTGTTGATCAGTATGGACAAACCATTTTGGATTTACTTTTGGCTACAGTAAGAAAATCTTTGATTTGGTTTAGAGTCAGCCTCCGCAATGATTCATTTATGTCTTCTACTTATGCGAGTTTTTTGCACATAGCAGACTCAGCCAAAGAAGATCTGCTCACAAATTGGTCTTTGCACTTTCGATGGCACCCACGAGGTCAGGTAATATTCACAATGAGTGTCTCTTATTTTAAAAATCTTCTATAGATGTAACAGTTCGGTAAACCAAAATTTTCATGTCTAGTATGGGAATCGAGTCGGTGGTGGACAAGGAAAACACCATATCATCTAGTGGTCTTGGGAACGCGGGTTGTTCTGTATGTGAAATGGCAGTTGTGTGGACACAGAGCCAGTTGAAGCAGAACATGACTCGAGAGCGGATAATGAACTACATTGATGAGGTAATTACCAAGAAGTAGTGTCCATTAACACAACAATTTACTGTCTTTTTGGAGTAGCAATGAGCTTGTTTGTTCTAAGATCCCAAAATTCTGAATCGGCAGATATGCGAACGCATGCCCAGTCCAAACGGAGAGTCTGCAGTTGACTGCACACAACTCTCAAAAATGCCTAGTGTTTCATTCACCATTGGAGGCAAAGTCTTTGACCTTGCTCCAGAAGAGGTAATTGTTTTATGTTTTTCTTTGTAACATTTTGAACATCATATGTATGTATAATGAATTGACTGATATTATTTGTCGTACGAATTAACAGTACATTCTGAAAATTGGGGAAGGACCAGTGGCACAGTGCATCAGCGGCTTTACCGCACTTGACGTGGCTCCACCTCGTGGACCTCTCTGGTAAATTTCTCTGTACCAAAACACCTGCTTTTTACAGTTTTAGATTCATCTAATTATTTGATTCTTGACTTGGGGCAGGATCTTGGGAGATGTGTTTATGGGCAAATATCACACTGTCTTTGACTTTGGGAAAGAGCAGGTCGGGTTCGCAGAGGCTGTGTAAGAAAACCACTCTACAAGAGGTTGTAACTTTGGTTTGGTCTTTTGTTTGTGTTTTTGTGAGAGCTTTGTTGTGCTTTTTGTTTATATGGGCAGGTCTTAAGAGTGAAGAAGCCTCTTTGTAGTTTGTTTACTTGACTTGGGACTCTCTCTGTGCTTGTAAAGGTGCTGATGCTAAGTTGTTTAATCTACATTTCTCAATCCTGGATCTAAATAAGAGATCAATCAAAATTCCTCTTCTAGCAAAGACAGTACATAATTCTCATAACACTAAATTAAAAATTTGCATTGCCATTTTAAAGAGAATGAAACAAGAAAGATAGGATGCTTGCCACTACATGTTACACGTTGTAACTCATATTATTCCATATGACGAAAGGTTTCAACGATCCATAATTCATGTTCCTATCTTTGCTATTGCCCCCTATATAAATTTTGGTTGCTTTTTTTATCTTATCCAAAAATCTTCGACCATTTATTCATTGCTATTATCAACAGTTACGTGTCGTCGTGAGACCATATATATATGCCCCATGACTCATATTGTTCGTAAATGTCTCTTATCATTTATTCTTCTCTACTGTAAATCACCGGTTTTGAAACACATAAAACGAATAATGAATATATAAGTTATAGAATATGGTGTGTTAACCCAAAACACCTAATTTAACTATTTAAGCGTCGACACAAACCCCACATTGTACTATTGTAGTGAGTTGCTGACCCCAAAAACAAGATAAAAGAGAACCTCTAATGAAATTCTATCTCAGACCTCACGTTGAGTTTAAAAGTGAAGCTAAAATACTTTCCTCTTATTTCTTCATTTCCAGCTGAAAACTATATATGCAGCAAATAACCCCAAACACCAAGGGGTGTACTGAACCATGCCTTTAGAATGATTTTGAGTGACAAATCCAATGTTATTAAAACCTTTATTATATAATTTTTTTTAAAAATTAGTGTTATTGGACTAGTGATTTGAACATATATGATCAAATCGATGTTATTGAAAATATTTTAAACATTTTGTTTCAAGTGACTTGGGTGTGTTTTGGGTGATTTTCTTAGTTAAAACTACAAATACTTAAATCATATGGTTTTAGGTGAAATTTTAGATGATTTCCTCAAAACTTCTCAAAATCATCAAAACTCTCAAAAAAGCGAAAAGCACATTCAACCCCAAACTATTTAAAACTCTTGTTTGTATACACCCCGAAGTTTTGTATTCAAGAAATGATGTGAGAACTCTTTCATTTTTAGATTATAAATTTTAATAATTCAGAAACTACACAATGTGAATAAACACAACTTGAAATTGGAAGAGTTTTTTATATGCTGCTTTCTCTATAACATAGAAATCGATCCTTGACCTCTAACTCTGTCGAAAAGCTTACCAAGTCTGCATCCATTATAATTGTTTTGTCTTAACTTTTGAATACATCTTATAATAGAAAGTTAGAATTGAGTTATTTTTGGTAATTAGTGGGTCGCTGCCATCAGTCTTTCGATAGTGGTAATCACAATAACGACCTAATAACTTTGTTCAATTATAATATAATTCTGGTTAGTTAGGTAAAGCAGGAAACATAGACTAGATAACATCTTCTATCCTACATAATATGTATAGTAATGATCAACTGGAATGAATTTGGAGCTTTATCCGAGGCATGTTAAGATTTGACATGCCAAGAAAGTGGCATCCTTATGAAATTCCATTACCTTTTTGATTAACACTAAGTACTCCACCTTAATCACGTGCATTTATCTACTGATTAGATGTATTAACTATGTGTTCTCTAATTCTCTGGCTATATATATATATGTATGAACAAACATAGAGCCAAACAAGCTATTACTTTCTCATCCATCGATATACCGAGATGGAAAGCTTGGAAATACCTAGGAAAGAAATTCATGTTCAAATCGATAATCCAATATCGAGTAGCCAAGAGAGTAAAACTAACCACACTCATGCTAAACCCATTGTTCTCATGTCTGTTTTGAGTAGTCTCCATGCAGGGTATTTCAGAATAAGCCTCTCTCTCTGCAGCCAAGCTCTGCTATGGAAGATAATGATCGCACCTGGTTCACCGAGCGTGTCCCATTTGCATAGCCAACTCCCGTCTTTGGCGTTCCATCTCCTGTGGTACTTGGCACTTGTGACACAAGTGTCGCTCTGTTTTTTGTATGCCTTGAAGTGTTGGTTCTTCTTCGACATGGTGAAGAGAGAGTTCTTTCATTATATTGGAGTGAACTATCTTTACGCTCCATTCATTTCATGGCTTATCTTGCTTCAGTCAGCTCCTATGATGAAGCCACAGAGCGTTTTGTATCAGATACTATTCTGGGTGTTTGTTGTCCCTGTCTTGACCCTCAACACTAAGCTTTATGGGCAGTGGTTCACAACAGAGAAAAGGTTTTTGTCGATGCTGGCAAACCCTGCAAGCCAAGTTTCTGTAATCGCAAACCTAGTGGCTGCATGGGTAGCAGCTGAGATGGGTTGGAGCGAGTGTGCTCTATGTTTGTTTTCACTTGGAATGGTTCACTATTTGGTTATCTTTGTCACCCTTTATCAACGGTTACCAGGCGGAAATAATTTCCCTACCAAGCTGAGGCCAGTTTTCTTCTTGTTCTTTGCTACACCAGCCATTGCAAGTCTAGCTTGGAACTCTATTTGTGGAACCTTTGATACTCTAACGAAGATGTTCTTCTTCCTTTCGGTCTTCATCTTCATGTCCCTGGTAAGTTTACGATACATATATCAAGCTAGCGTATAACAATATGGTAAGACATTTACCTTTTTGTTGTTGTCAACATTTCAGGTGTGTAGGCCAACTCTTTTCAAGAAGTCAATGAAAAGATTCAATGTCGCATGGTGGGCTTACTCATTCCCCCTCACATTTCTTGCTCTAGACTCAGTTCAGTATGTGCAAGAGACGAAGGACCAGATCGCTTCTCGTGTGATGCTAATCTTCACATCCATCTCGGTTTTGATCTTTCTTGGGGTGATGTTACTGACAGCTGCAAACATGAATAGACTACTCAGACGAGATCCAGTTCATGGTACTGCAAATGGACCAACCCCACAAACAAAAATCATTGCCGCTTAGTGCAACTTCTTAACCAACGGCTAGTCTTATCCCAAGAAGAATCCACAAATATCAAATCGAAACAAGAACTAGTTGAGAAAGAAATTTGTATATTAGGAATTTAACCAATTACAAAACATGTTACAAATTGCAGAGATTAAATTAATCATTTCTACTTACAAAACAAGGTAAAAAAACTCTCTGTTCTGTATTCTCCAGTTTTCCCTTTCAATCATCTCCCAAGTTAACAAGACACATACGCAAAAACCCAAAACGAATCAATTCACAAGGCACTCTTACAAAATTTCAAAAATGTTCCGATATAGCCTTAAGTATTCTTCCTGAAACTCGAGCTTGATGATTTGATATTCAAAGTACGCAACTGTCCTCTCAGATTCTGGTTTATTTCCACCAACCGGTTAAACTCAACAAGGAACCCTTCAGATTGTTTCTGCAATGCAATGGAGCTGGTTTCCTCAGTCCGAACTTCTTTCGACACTGTCATAAGCTCAGACTCCAAATCCTTTTGCTTTACCACTAGTGCCTTAATCTCATCCTCCAGCTTTCTAACTTCATCTGAAGCTCCAGCCTTTCCGGTTTCGAAACTGATTCCTTGCTTCTTTATAGCTTCCATGCTCTTCCTCCTTACGCGTAATTCTCTCATGTAATGATGTAACCTATCTACCATTAGTCCAAAGAAAAGCACACCTCCTGCACAAAAACAATACCAATTCAGGTTTAAACATATCAAAACACAAAGTTTCCGAAAAAACCCGATTTCGATGATTAAACCCTATACTCTTCCCACAATTGCTAAATCGATTATATACTTGATTCAACAAACAGAGGAACACAAATGTGAAAAAAAAAAAAACCCAAAAATTCTACAATGTTGCTAAATTCTAGGTGAGAACACGTTTGTTTACCCATAAGAGTCGATTCAAGGAGATGTTTAGCCATGATAACTTGGTCTGTTGGATTCATCGAACCCTCAGTGACCCAACGTCTCTGGATCTTCATCATACTGTACACACTCGAGGCTAAAACCACGAAAACGGTTACGGACACAGTTTTGACCACCACTGGACCACGTCCACGCTTCGTTCGATCTAGTCCCATGATCAAAAGCTTCCTCATCGGCGTTTTGAAAGAGAACGCGATTATCACGGAGACCTCCAATAGTACGACCGCGAACAACAGTTGCTGCATCGTCTTGACTGATTTCGGGACTGAATGCGATTTGTTCAGTTTCCCAATTTCGTGAGTTTTGTAAATGCTACAGTGATCGGAAACTTTGCCGTCAACGCAAAGTAAGCAAAAAAGTTTGAAGTCGTGAGGAGATGAATGTTTGCTAAGTCACCCCCATAATTTTTGACTAATTTAAAGTTTGGTATATAGTTAATTTTTTTAGAAAATTTATTTGAGATGAAGTCTATGTTCAAAATGGATTGTAGAGTTTATATTTTAAGGGTGTAGGGTTTAAACTTTTTCTTGGGGTCAATTTGCATCCTAAAATTCTAACCTTATAAAGAAATATAATAAAATATATAGATTTTGGCATTTTTTAATATTTTTAATGGGTTTTATTCAAAACATAAAATAAATTGATTTGGAAAGAAAGATGAAGGTAAAATTGGATATTCAATTTTAATTTTGGCATCGTGTATGAAAATGACAAAATTAATGAGTTCATTTAATAATCTGAAATCGAAACCACTTGATGTATTAATATGACAACGCAAAAAATTTGTGTATTTTTTCTGACAGAACTATTTTAATTCGTGTATTTTTTGGGGGGTTTTTCCACACAAAAATGAATAATTTAGTATCGGATATCTAATAAAAGGATGAAATTTTGAGCAGTTCAAGTACAATATTTGGAGAGGCTAAATAACAAGATGGCTAATATAAGGGTCAATCAAAATTTGTTTCTTATTCGTGACTTATTGTATATTGTTTTTTTTTTTTTGCTTTTGTCAACAATATTCGTAAATTTCTTACGATTGAGAAAGCCAGAACGGAAAAACAAAATATTCAAATTACACATTTTTGTTCATCAATCTAGTTGAACGAGTAAAATAATCCGTCTTGACATTAAAATCTCGAGAAATGCAAACAACACCAACAAAATCAAAAGAGGTGAATCTCATTATAAAACTCTCAAACGTTTTTAAGTAGGTATCAAACGCCGACCAATCTTCGTTAGCAAACATAATCTTCGATAATTCTCGCGAATCGATAATTCTCGCGAATCTAAAATCTCAAAACTTAAACTTAAATACTTATTCAATACTACACCACAACCCTACAAATTTAAAACCCTAAATTCCCAAAATTTAAACCATAAATTAATACTTATGGTTTAAAATGGGTATCCAGATCTGATTTGTAACATTTAAGATTTAAAAATTTAGTATTACGGGTTATAAATTCGTAGGGTTGAGTTTTAGTGTTTAATAAGTATTTAGGTTAAATTTTAAAAGTTTTAGGGTTTGTATTTTAGGGATTTAGGGTTTAAAACGTTTTTTAGAGTTCATAATTTTAGGGTTAAGGGTTTGAATCAAAAATGTTAGATTATAGACCCTAAAAATCTATAAAATATTATAAAAAATTTTAAAATTTATTTTATATTTTTTTGCATTTTTAAAATATTTATTTCTAGTTTTTGTTTAAATTATGAAAGCAAATTGATTTAAAGGAGAAAATTAAAGGCAAAATTGGAAATTAAAAATTGATTTGAGGGAGAGGGGTTGGTTTGGACAAATTTCGAGAAGTACGGGTACCTATAGTAGGATTTTGCGTAGTTCAGGTACCTAATGGCACACGTTAAAAGTATAGGTACTTATTAGCACCTCTGAGAAGAGTTCGAGTACTAATTTGTCTTTCTCCCGATAAAAATGTTCATTTATTTATCGGTTCAAGTCCCTTCGGGGACATCCGATAAAATTTATCGGTTCAATTTGTCCATTCGGCTTACTTGGTATAAGCAATTTGATTAAATTTAAAACCGGAATTGTTCCCGGTTCAAGCACGTTAAAGCGGCAACGTCCTAATTGAATTATCCGCAGTTCAAATTTACCATCGGCTACATTATATGCTTTCGTAGTTTCGTTCTCTGCTATTCGAGGTTCTTCGCCGTCGACGACGACGATGAGTCGATCACGCGGTGTCTTGCTGATTCTCAGAAATGCGTACCGACCATTGTGTCTTAGATGTTTATGGGCAATTTCCTTGTCTTCTTCGTTTTCGTCAAGTTTGGGTTTTCGAGCGACGAACAAGGAACTAAACCAGATGATAAGATCAGGCTATATAGCCGAAGCTAGAGAAATTTTCGAGAAGTTGGAAACCAAGAACACAGTGACATGGAACACGATGATAAGTGGGTATGTGAAGAGGAGGGAAATGACAAAGGCACGGAAACTGTTCGACGAAATGCCTGAAAGAGATGTTGTTACTTGGAACGCGATGATCTCGGGTTATGTTTCTTGTGGTGGGTTTAGGTTTCTTGAGGAAGCAAGAAAGCTGTTCGATGAAATGCCTTTCCGGGATGTTTTCACTTGGAACACGATGATTAGTGGGTATGCGAAGAATCGGAGGATAAGTGAAGCTCTGTTTTTATTCAAGAAAATGCCTGAGAGAAATTCTGTGTCGTGGAGTGCAATGATCAATGGGTTTTGTCAGAATCGTGACGTGAATCGAGCGATTGAGTTGTTTCGGAGAATGCCCGAGAAGGATTCGTCTTCTCTTTGTGCACTTGTGTCTGGTCTTATAAAGAACGAGAAAC
Organism: Odontarrhena argentea; assembly: GCA_900406245.1. NCBI lineage: Eukaryota > Viridiplantae > Streptophyta > Magnoliopsida > Brassicales > Brassicaceae > Odontarrhena > Odontarrhena argentea. The sequence continues at coordinate 6,958 of OVAF01001658.1, read as the reverse complement.
TAGAAGAAGCTGCGTGGGTTTTGTATCAATATGGGAGTTTAGATTCTGGAAAAGAAGATTTGGTGTATGCTTATAACACTTTGATTGTTGGATATGGACAGAGAGGACAAGTAGAAGCAGCTCGTCGTCTGTTTGATATGATTCCTGATCTCTGTGATGGTGATCATGGAGGAGAATACAGAGGGAGATTCCGTAGAAATTTTGTGTCATGGAATTCCATGATCAAAGCATACTTGAAAGTGGGTGATGTGGTCTCTGCGCGGTTGCTGTTTGATCAAATGAGAGTCCGTGATACAATTTCTTGGAACACGATGATCGACGGATATGTGCACGTGTGTAAGATGGAAGAGGCTTTTGAATTGTTCTCGGAAATGCCAAATCGTGATACACACTCGTGGAACATGATGGTGACGGGTTTTGCTAGTGTTGGCAATGTAGAGCTTGCTCGTCAATACTTTGAAGAAATGCCTGAGAAAAACACAGTCTCCTGGAACTCTATCATAGCAGCTTACGAGAAAAACAAGAACTACAGCGAAGCTCTTGATGTGTTTATCAGGATGAACACTGAAGGAGAGAAGCCTGACCCCCATACCCTAACCTCTCTTCTCAGCGTGTCAACCGGGCTTGTGAATCTGCGGTTAGGGACGCAGATGCACCAAATAGTACTCAAGACTATCATCCCCGACGTTCCAGTCCACAATGCCCTTATCACTATGTATTCAAGATGTGGCGAAATAATGGAGTCGAGGAGAATCTTTGATGAAATGAAATTCAAAAGAGAAGTAATCACATGGAATGCAATGATAGGAGGGTATGCTTTCCATGGCAATTCCGCAGAGGCCTTAAACCTTTTCCAGTCAATGAAAAGCAATGGTGTACATCCTTCTCCCATAACATTTGTCTCGATTCTGAACGCTTGTGGTCACGCAGGACTTGTTGATGAAGCTAGAGCACAGTTTATGTCCATGGTAAATGAGTACAAGATCGAGCCGCAGATGGAACATTATTCTTCCCTGGTTGATGTACTGAGCCGTGAAGGGCAGTTTGAGGAGGCCATGGAGGTCATAAAGAGTATGCCTTTGGAGCCAGACAAGACGGTATGGGGCGCATTACTGGATGCTTGTAAGATTCATAACAATGTAGGGCTGGCACATGTTGCAGCTGAAGCATTATCGAGACTCGAACCAGAGAGCTCAACTCCTTATGTACTGTTGTACAACATGTATGCGGATATGGGACTATGGGAGGAAGCTTCTCAAGTTAGATTGAAGATGGAGAGTAAAAGAATCAAGAAAGAAAGAGCATCAAGTTGGGTTGAGTCCTCAGTGTAAAAATGATTGGGATGAGAACTGACTGGTTCAGGAATCACTATCAGAAACAAGGTATGATCAAGAATTATAATTCTTTTTTATGACATCGTCCATGAGCAAAACGGGGCCGTTTTGTGGAATTTTCATGGTGGAATTTTCATGATTCTTGGTTGGTTTCCTCCTATATTGGACCCAAAAACAAGAAAGAAAACAAAATCAAATAAATACAAAATTAGATGTTTTTTTGGCAGCCATTCAAATTATTGGTGGCTTCAAATTCTCACTTTTGTATGTACACAAGCGTTGTGTATGTAAATATCTTCTAGCTTCTGCTTCATCAAGTCCTTCGTTAGAGATTCAATTTCAAAAATTCTTCTTCAGATTTGCTGTATCTGAATCTGGGTTTTTCAAAAGGGTAAGCCTTTTTTGACTTCAATCTCCAGATGAATTTAGATGATCGTAATTATGGAGTGTATTGGTCCTCTGCTTCTGGATACTGATTATGAATTTCTTGACAGATTTAGTAAGAATCAGAATTTTCGATTCCATGATCATGAATTTAGCTAATTCCCAAATCATTTGAATGNTTTTTAATTTTTTTTTTTTTTTTTTTTTTTTTTTCACTTATCGAAAACTCTAACAGTGAATTGACATGAAATTAGGAACTGAATTTGTTTTTGGAACAGCAATGTCTTGGAATCCTATACATCTCAAATCCTAAACTCGTTGTGTTATGCTATATTAAAGGAGTTGTTTCTTTTCTTTGGTTTTTTTTTTTTTTGTGTGGCAGATTTGTGCAATTTCTTCATTGACATGGTTCAGAAATGTTAGCTGCGTATCCTTCGGGAATTATCAACATATATCAAAGTCCTTTTCATTGCACTGCTGGTTTGCGCGCCTTCAGAACCGCAGCTTTTGGTCCTTTGATCAGGTGTTCTGTTTCTCACAGTCCTTGGTATCACTCATCTTTTTCTCCAAAACGCCAAACTCATCATCATCAAAGAAAATGGATGGTTAGTGGTTTTAATTTTTTTAACTTTTCTGTTTCTTGGAAACAAGATTTACATCCACCTGTATAGCTTCTAAGTTTTATTTGTGTGTTTGGTTTTTATTTCATCAAGAGTTGTCATTCACGCAAGAACTCGGTTTCACCCGATGATGAGTACCGTTCATCACGCAACATAGCTATTAGTCTTTTAAGACGTTATAGGACTGTGATTGAACGAGGTGAAGGCGAAACTTTAAAAGTAACTCGCCTTTTCTTTCTTTTTGTGCTTTTGCTTTTTTTCTCGCTAGCTAAATCATATATCCGTTTGTTCATGTTTTGTTTGTCTTAAGGAATTCATATCTGCTGGTGTGAATGCGTACGCGCTTGGTTGCACAGATGAAGATTTGAGAAAAGAACTTATGGCTATGAAAGAATCGGGTTTAGAGATCGGACAAATGGAGAGTTACCATGGAAGTACACAGACAAAATCCAAGATCTCACTGTCCGAGGTTTGTTATTTACTACGAACCGAATGCTTATCATTGGTTATTGTCGGATTCCAACTCTTTCTTATCAGGTGGATGAGTGCATATTGTGGCTTTGTATTGTATTCATCACGATACTGTGTACGCCTCAACCAACTGTCGTGAGATGGTCATCGACTCCTTCGGTTTCCGATGAAAGTTTAAGCAAGTGGAGAGGCTTTTGCGCAGTCATAGCCAATGCATACTATATTAGGGGAATGGCATGGTAAGATCAATTTACTCGGGGTCTTGGTTCAGTCATTGTTGTTTATCCATTCTAGGATAGAAATGAATTGTTTGTGAAGAGTGATACTAATGAAAATGCCATTATCGAAAATGGGGGAGTATAGGTTGCCGGTAAAGACACTTCAGTTGGAGCAGATGGCGGTGACGGGACAAGCAGAGGAGCCATCGATTGTGGCCAGCCGAATGCGACTTGTCTTTAGCACTCTCGAGGTCAGTGATTCATTGTCTGTGTTTTTTAAAGGATTGTAAGTATTATGAAAAATTTATCTCTTCCACCATTTGTTTTACTAGTATATATAAAGATAAAACATAATACAAAACTTTGAAATTTGAGGAGAAAGATAAAAAAAAAATTAATTGCTTTTTCGTTTATTGTAGGTAGTGAGTCCTCAATGGCCACGGGTTTGAATATAATCTGTCTGCAATATACAGGTGAAATGTTGATATAACATTAATATGATAAGGTCTCTCTGTTTTGTTCTTCGAATACCAAAATGTTTTATCGTTTTGTTATCCGATATTGTAAATTGTTGTGGGAATAACATATATAACAAAAAAATGTATTACACATAAGACGAGCACGGGGATCTATGGATCATACCTTAGTTATTTTAGAACATATTGTAGAAACTTGATAGCCACCAACGTCATGATATGCTTTATCTGCCACGGACGCTGCCACTACCGCTGCCGCTACCACTACCACTGCCACTTCCGCTACCACCAATACCACCACTGCCCCGCCACCTCCACCTCCACCTCCACCAGCGTAACAGATAGGTCGATACTCTAAGTTTTGATCCATGAATTTGGGCATTCCTTGGAGTTGCCTTGCACCAACATTGACACACACCAGTCCAATGAGCACCACCAAAAGCAACTTAGAGATTTTCATCCCTTTCTTCATAGTTCTTTTCTTTTGTGTAGTGACCCAACATCTATGACATACACGCATTTACATATAATATAATACGTGACTTATTACAGTGAATAAATGCCAAAGGGATTTGGATTGAATTGGTTATCTGAACCTACTTGAAAACATTTAAATCTGACAATTGTAGACTAGTAGCTTTCGTGTTCGGTTACGCAAAATTCCAAAACAAACATAATATCGTATTAGTAACACCGCAAACATATTAAAGACGTGTAGTTTCAAACTATGGTTATATTATGTTATAAGTTTTATGATATTTGACATCAGTTTTGGCAAGCTGTGTTTGGATGGTGCATGCTTACTAGGTAAGACTGTTAGTTCTGAGTTAAAATATAGAATGATGTATTTTTCTTGTAAGAAATGCATGCACTCCTATCGTGATCAAATGTATGTGCGTGTATAAATAGAGGCTACAATGTGATCACGAGCACAACACAACTCCCACTAGTAAGCTACAGTTGTAGCATGGGTGGCAATTGCCCCCCATAACATTTTAGTACTTTTGTTTAAGCCATGGTACAAAAAATTAATTGTAGCTCATTAATTTGGTTGAGTCTCCTATACTTTACCTCCTTGGCATGAGTTCGAACCTCTTTAACTCTTCTTTACCTTTCCTTTTTCATTTTATTCTTTTATTTAGTTTGACTGTTTGAGACTTACAGACTTGATTTGATCATACGCTAACCCAAATTATTTTTGTTTTCCTTTTCCTTTTTCATTAAAATTTTGTTACTTTGTGAGTATTTTACCTATTAATCTTTCTTATTTACATATATGTACATATATGTTATCAACAAAGAAGAACATAAAAAATACATAACCTATAATAATAGTAAAACTATTATATATTTTTTATTGTTTACAAATTATTTTTTGAAAAAAAATATATATTTTACGGTTAGCAAAAGAATATGACCCCCACGAAACGAAATTCTGGCTCCGCCACTGCACTAGTTCAAAAAACAAAACGTAACAAATCAAAGATGAGTGCAACAAAGTTGTTCCTAGTGATCCTTTTTATTATTGGAGTGATGGTATGTGCCAATGTGGGCGCAAGGCAGCTCGAAGGAGTGTCCAAAGAGACCAAATTTGACGTTTCTCTTCCCAAAACTGTCACTACCAACGGCATTGGAGCCGAGCTTGACGTTTCTTCATCAAGTACCACATCCAATTCCGAATATGCGACTTCTGACGCTAATGGTCAGGACGGCTCTACGTCTAGTGCAACGGGAAGTCACTATGATTATAACGACTCATCTGTCTATGCGTCTGGTCGCAGAACAAGCGCTACTACTATCACCGAAGGTTCTGGTGAAGCCAGATCTGATGCTGCAGTGGCACCCGGTGTTGCCTTTGGCAATGGAACCGCATCTGGAGGTACCCGTGGCTATGGCACTGGCAGCGCCGCGCCTTCAGCGTGATTGGTGAATCGGTGATCATGCTCACTCCTCGAACTTATTAATATTCTACAAAACTCACAATCTCTCTTGTATTCATAAATAAAACATGAGATTGTCAGCTTTACTTGTATTATGAAATGCTACTGTTGTGTGTAATTGATAGGGATTAAGTTTTACCCAAATAAACAACTGCAAGTGTACAGCAATGCAATTGTAGTATAAGGGGTTATCGATCCTCAGGGACTAAGTAGTTGCANGCAAGTGCACAGCAATGCAATTGTAGTATAAGGGGTTATCGATCCTCAGGGACTAAGCAGTTGCACGACAAATATCACTTTCGAATAAAGCTAAGCAAATAAAGTAATTAATCTAATGGAATCAAATAAACAAAAGCAGGTGAGGTTGTAAACTATTAAAACGAGAGTCAGGTTTCAGGCAATTCGCAGGTGAATCCAGATTAAAGACATGCAGGTTATCAGGGAAACAATTCTAGAACATGAANGTTCAATTACTAACACTCCCGTGTATAATAACTAACCTAGGATCTAAATTCTAAGTAGCGACCAAAGAATTTAGCATTGAGCACAATCTAGATGAAGAACTGGTAAAATCCCTAACAATCCTGACAAATCAATTAATCCTTCATCTACCCTTGAAAAACCCTAAACCTAACAAGTGAATTACTCAGACATGGTTATGCAAACACAAAGCATAGCTAAATAAAATTGCATAAACAAAATCAATGTCAAAGTAAGTGTTAAAGATTATTGCATAGCCTAAACAATGGCTCAAAAACACTATTTATAGGTTAAAACACGTCCTGGGTAAAAAAGGTAAACTTGGGAAACTTCTGGGCCAATCTTCGCGAAAAAGGAAATTCTCCTTTGCTGGAAAAACCTCTTGTGTCGATCGACGCATCACTTGTGTCGATCGACACATCAGCAAAAACACTCGGGATCGATCGTTCCAAGCTGTGATGATCGATCTCAGAAAATACATTGAAGTGGATCGATCGATCTAGACACAGATCGATCGATCTGATATCTATCTTGCCAATATTTCACGCATCTTGCATCCTACTTCATCCAGTTGACTCCAAATGCATCCCAAAGTCACAAAAAACTCCCAAAGCATGCTAAAACCAGATAAGACTGACTTTGACACTAAAAACACGAATAAGACTCAATAAAACAAATGATATCGTGGTGGAAAACCGATAAAAACCACGATATATCATAGATCAACTCATTTCTTATGGCTTCTTGCCATTTCTCCCAATCATGTCTTTGTTGGCACTCTTTCACAGACCTTGGGTCTGGATCATCTTCCTGATCAATTTCTTTTGATACATAAAAAGAGAATATCCCATCAGTATCATCTATTTCATCTCTACCCCATAATTTTCCATTTTGGGCGTAGCTGATCGATATCTCATATTTTTCTGTATTTTCAACGTCTTCCGGACATTTTTCTTTATCAGGTTCTTCTAAACCCTTATTACATATGTCTTCTGGACATATCTCTGGTTCCTCTGGAACCTTTTCATTTATTTC
>OVAF01001657.1:0-20203 GCA_900406245.1 Odontarrhena argentea | reverse complement strand
TGTGTCAAACTAGTACTTTTGCAATAATTGTGTGTCATTTAAGTTTTTTTCCCTTAAAGAGATCAAATCATTGTGGTAAGACACTTGCACTACTTCTCCTTCCAATGTAGACACCTTAATCCTAGGTTCCAAATGGTGACCACTTTTAGGGAATGGAATGGGGAGGAACAGTCAATTCCCTATCATTCATAAAATTTTTTACCAGTCGGAAGAAATATTTAAATTTCAAGGAATCGTTTTATTTCATTCGTTCCCTTTCCTAATTAGAAATTGCATAGCAAAAATATTACCTATCAAAATTGTTAGGAAACAAAAGGAATGCTTATTCAATTTTTTCTCTACGGTTATTCCTGTACATTTGTTCCTTTTCATTCTTTTCGTTCTTTTTCCTCATCATTTCTATTGTTCCTTTAATGGTCACCAGTCGGAGCACTAGTGTCTTAAACCATTAAATAAATATATATATTAACTTGAATTCCAATTTTCACAAATCAATGCCCAAATAGGTATTGTCATTAAAATATTTATTTAAATAGAAATTGTGATTAAATTTATAGTTATTAAATTGGAATTTTTTTATTTTTTTAGAACATAAGAAATCTAATCATTATTCAAATTACCGATATTACATGTAATAAAAACTTANCTTAAATATTATACATTAAGCGGAATATTACACATATTTTACAAAACAGAAAGAGATATTCGAACATAAAATATTATATGTTAAATGGAAAATGAGAAAATGAAATCATTCGGTTCTAATGTTGATACGCACTTTGCCAGATATGCTCAACCAAATCAGCTTTCAATTGTGTATGCAATCTCTTATCATGCATGTGAGTCCGAATGTCCATCAGATTGTGGAAATTAGTTGGGAAATTTATATAATACGATAAATCAACCTGTGAAGTCCCACTTCTTTCTCCTTGATAGAACTCTGATAAATTTTCCAGAGTGTATCCATCTCGTTCGTCTTCCACTATCATATTGTGCAATATGATACATGCTCTCATTATCTTTAAAATTTTATTTTTAGACCAACAACGAGCGGGATTCTTCACAATCCCAAATCGAGCCTGGAGAACTCCAATAGCACGCTCAACATCTTTTCGGACTAATTCTTGACAGTGAGCAAACAATTTTGCTTTCTGACCTTGTGGAAGTGAAATTGATTGGATAAAAGTCGTCCATTTTGGATAAATACCGTCTGTGAGATAATAAGCCATATTGTACTCCCGTCCATTGACAAAGTATTTCATACTTGGAGCTCGACCTTCTAATATGTCATCAAATACCGGTGAGCGGTCTAACACATTGATATCATTTAAGGTACCTGGGGGTCCGAAAAATGCGTGCCAAATCCATAAATCTGCAGTAGCCACATCCTCTAAAACGATCGTCGGTTTTCCTGATCCACGTGTATACTGGCCTTTCCATTCTGTTGGGCAATTCTTCCACTCCCAATGCATACAATCAATGCTTCCTATCCCGGGGAATCCGCGTGCTTCTCCTAGATTGAGTAATCGTTGGAGCTCCTCTGGTGTAGGCCTTCTCAAGTATTCGTCTTGAAATAAAGTTATTACTCCGTCTACAAAATTATACAAGCATGAAAACGAAGTGGTTTCACCGAGTCTAAGATATTCATCGACCATGTCAGCTGCACATCCATACGCCATCATACGAATGGCGGCCGTACACTTTTGAAGTGGGGATAGTCCGAGCCTCCATGTAGCATCTCGTCATTGTTCGAAGAATGGGAATGCATTCGAAAGACTATTCACAATCCGCATGAACAAGGGCATGTTCATTCTAAACCGACATCGGAACATAGCACGAGTGTAGGTTGGGTACTGACTGAAATAGCCATTCCATAACCGAACGTGGCCTGCTTCCCGATCTCTATTCCACAACAACTCTTGGAATTGGAATTTCTTCAGGGGGTGGCTCGTGGTTATGAATACACTCGTATTGGACCTCCTCGAGGACATTATCAACCTCTTCATCCAACATTTGCCCAGCTTCATCTTCTAGAACTCCAAGCCGACATAACTTTGATTTGTAAGGGTTTCTCGGTTTTTTTTTTTAATTTGGTGGGTATGTAAACAAAGAAAATGTTGGTCGGTGTTTTCAATTTTGTGGGTATGTAAACAAAGAGAGAATACGTGAATTTGAAAAATTGGTTTTCAAATGGGTTTTGAGTGTTGTTTTATGGGTTTTGGGTTACAGTTTTGTGGTCCAAACTATGAGATGCTTTGTGTTTGGATTTGCAAAATTTTACAAGAAAAAAAAGACAGAGTTTAAATACATAAAGATGATAGGCATAAAGAGAAAACCATAAGATAAAGCAAGAAGGTTGAACAAGAGGTCTGAGGTTACAAAGACACAATACAACCTTCAATATATAGGCTTGAAAGAAATACAACGAAACAACGGACCATCACGAGAAACTAAAAACTAGAAAGAAAAAAACAACCAAAGTTCACATGCTAGCTTAAAAACAAATGAAACAGATTCCAAATGACCTTCACGGGTGTCTTCCAACTCAGTGGTACTTGACAGATTCCAAATGACCTCACACCTACTTGACATCATCAACTTTTGTCCCATACAATCACACCAACTTGGCACATAACCTGAAACAAAAACACACATTTTAATCAATACAGTCTGAAAGAAGAGAACAAAAGAGAAACACATTACAGAACACACAAAACAAACATAACCAAAATGATCAGACTAACCAATTAACAGAACCAACAGTTTCCACATGATTAAGGTGACAAACACAAAGCAAACATACACTCACAACAGTCTAAAAAACAGTCATAAACAATGAACGGAGTAAAACACAAATGAAACCTAGATATCTCCCAACATTTGAGCAATCAGCTTGGCCTTAAGGCTGACCTCATCATCATTAAGTTCAGCCTTGAGAATGAGACTGTCTAGCATTCTCTTGTCTGCTAGGATTTGTTTCTCCTCTAATTCTTTGAGCTTCAGGGTTGATATTGTCTGAATCTTAATCACAGATACGTCATTTGTTGCTCCACTAACCACAGGCTGCTTCGCTTTCCTCTTACAAGCCTTGACACTAGGAGGCCTTTCACTAGATTCTGTGTTAGGACTAGAATAGTAAGCACCTTCCCCATCTAGCTTACTCCTCTTACAACTAATCTGCTCCTTTTCCATTTGAATACACCACTTTTGATCATTCTTTAGCTCCCTCCAACAGTGTGCGAATGGAAACTTATTTCCTTTGTGGTCAGCAGCCCACATGTCTTCAGCAATCTTCATCACATCATCATCTGACTCCCCACTTTTTCTTCCTCGAGTAGCTTGACTCAGGTATCCCACAAACTTCTGGACACCCGCATTGATCTTCCTCCACCTCTCCTTACAATGAGGCTCCCCTCTGAAACATTGTTTGGCAACTCCTTCAGTTGCTTCAAAGTACGCAGCAACTCTCTTCCAGAAATTTCCTGCCTTCTGATCATTTCCAATCACTAGATCTTTGCTGGTGTTCAACCAAGCACTGATGAGAAGGACATCCTCAGGGACTGTCCACCGTTTCCTACCTCATCTAGAACTCTGTGGTGTATGTGGTGAGGACTCATCTTCACTAAGGTCAATACACTCCTCAGGGATTGATGGGGAACTAACCTCTACAGGTTGAGAGCTAAATTGGAAATGTTGGGACCTGAACTGGAAAAGCTGAGATGGTGGCTGGAAAAACTGAGTTGGTTGCTGGAAAGGCTGAGATGGTGGCTGGAAAGACTGAGTTGGTTGTTTAAAAGGCTGAGAGGGTTGCTGAACAGGCTGAGAGGGTTGCTGGGATTGCAACAAGTCCATGAAAGTCTCACGCAAAGTTTTGGGGTTACTAGAGCTCATGTCTGGTTTACTAGAGAGATACTTAGGGAAGTTCTGTCTAAGATCAGAGTTAAGTTAAGTGTGAAGTTGATAATTATAGGAAAATGTTGAGCTTAAGTTTTGGGATTCTAAAAAGATATACTTTATAAGTATATCTTTGAGATTAGACAATTCAGAATGACTGAGTTGGTATTCTTTTAGTTAATATAATTTTTTACCTTTTCTAATTCCTTTGACTGACTAAGTAGAGAAGTGTTTTAGTTGGTTTTTGGTTTTCCAGTTACCAAAGCACTAACATAAGGTTTAAGAAAAAAAGGGTTAGCATTTTATAGTTTTCTCAAAAGGAACATATACATTCTTTCTTTGTGATTAGACAACTCTGAAAAAGGCTATGTTCAAAAGCCAAATGATTCAAAAAGAAGACTCACTTTTTTGGAAAATATTTTATAAAACACTTCCTAAGTTCAAAGGTTTAATGATTGCAAAAAAAATTTACTTTTGGAAAGCATCAACACAAACGTATAGAAGCAATTTCTTTTTCATTTTTAAAGATGCACATATCCTTAATAATCTCTAGTTTTGATACAGAACACATCCCATTTCATTTTCATTAACCTACTGATTCTGGTTCTAGCTACTGAACAAGAAAACAACTTATTCAATTTCCTATCACATATAAACAAGAAAATAAATTGAGGTTGTACCTGGATAATTTGCTTCCACGACAGTATGGATCCCTAATTACTAACCCCAATTGATTAAAGGTGTCAACGTATCTGATCCAAAACAGAGTAAAATGAATTATAGTTGTCCTTTCTTTTTTCCTAAATTCTTGATGGCAGTTTTCTCCTTTTCTCTAAATTTTCCATATCATGTATGTACTCTAACAAAATATTAAAACCCCATAAACCTGTGATTTCCTTATAGCTACAGTTTGAGTGTTTAGGCTAAGCTATATGTGCCTTTTTCACGTAGTTTTCTAAAAATAAAAGATGTGAAATTAAACTTCATATTAATTAAGGCATCCCAAATGCCTAAGCTCAATCGAATATTTAAAGGAATTTGTTGACATGTGCAGACACGTTTCTTACTATGTTACATATTCAGAATCACCCTTGTTGACAATACATACATTCTTTCACAAAAAAATTAATAATTTTTCTAGCAAGTGAAATATAGAAGCCAAGAAGGGGATAAAACATACCTAGCCTTCGCCAGATGTTCTTCAAGACTTTGTGCACGTTCAAAAGCTTTTTCTTGAGCTTTTTAGTAGCCTCCTGAAAAGAACATAATATGTAAAAGAAGTCATGAAAACTAACGTCACTAATTAAGCAAGTATCACCATGGAGAAAATACTTGAAGGGTGGAGAGATTTACAGATGAGTGCACTGATTCAATCATCTGTCCCTGCTCTTCATCTATTTTTAGCATGATAGCAACCTTGGATGAAGCTTCATCGGTCTTATTTTTCAGGTTTATCTCAAACTTTTCCTGAGAATCCAAAAACTCTTTATAAACTTCACTCTGCCGAAGCAAAAATATGCAGAAAAAAACTCTTTCATACCTTCAGCACCATTTCACTACTTTCAATATTATACGAGAGACTACGAACAGACTCATGAGCTTAACATTCTGCTCAACCAATCCATTTATATCTTTGAAATTTAACTGAAATTCATCCAACGAGAGGATAAGCATTATAAATCCACAATTTATTTTGCTAATAAAATTTAACACAATAGCATATTGAGCAGTCATAATCTTGTTCCATATCTCAATAGAAGACAATCCACTAAAAACGAAGCTTAATATAACCTGAACCATGAACAAACAAACATTCGCAACACAAAAATTAATATCCAAAGTCATAATTTCTAACTATGTCAATCACTTAATGAAACCCTAATTTTTCTACAAACGCAGAGTTGTTCTTCATCTACATGCAAGCAAATCAAAGAAGGAGAAGACAAACCTCAAAATCGAAAATCGATTTGATTTCTCTGAACGGTTGACACAGACGATCCCCACGAACTCGAGGAACCCAAAGGCATGGATATCAATGGCTGAGATTGAGGTCAGAGACATCCAGATAGAGAAAATCTCAATTGATTTACAAAATCCCTTGATCCAGATGGTATCGGTCCTCTCTGACGAATCTCGAACGATTTAGGGCATAAAAACAAAAAAGATTTGAGAAAAAACTTGAGTGGAATCGAAGATTTGTGTTGAATCAAAGAAAGGAATTGTTTCTTCGTCGAACAGAGGAAGAGAGAGAAGAAAGAGATAAATGGCACAAAAAAAATTTGTCTTATATATTTTATCGATATCGAATACCTAGTCGACACGTGCAGTGTCTCCAAGGATGTCTTCAGAGTCTGAATGTAGACACCAATCTTATGAAGAGTGAGCCTATTTTTGATTTTTGATTTATTTTTTAGCCCAATTCTTAGTGAAGACACCCCAAAGGGTCTCCGTTGGAGATGTTCTATTAGAAAGTACCATTGGAAGGGGGTGAGGTTTTTAAAATATCACTTTTTAAGTATAAATAACTTATAGGGTTTTAGGGTTTATAATTTAAGGTTTAGGGTTTATAAACTTCAAAATCCTAAAAGTGGTATTTAAGAGCATCTCCAATGTATTTCTCTATTTTTTACTCTAAAATAGAGTTAAATTTTGCTACAATGTATTATTCTACTCTAAAAAAAAAAATTGGGTATATTCTTTTACTTTATTTTATTAATAATTACTAATAGTACAAGTTATCAATAATATTAACAAATTGACCCCAATCAATTTTTATATAAAAAAATTATCAATAAATTAGTAGTTGATGTTGTACTAAAAAAATTTTCAGTTTATTATTAGTTTATGACATTACATTTTCTATTAAATATGTTCTTTTTATTTACGTATTTTATTTGTATTATTAAATTTATTATTATTTTGTGCTATTATATTATTAGTTTATGTCATTATTAATTTTTTGGTTCTTTTTATTATATATTTTTTTAGTAATGATTTATCCAATTTAATAAAAAATACAAAATTCAAATTTTAATAGTATGAAAGTGTGAAAAATAACCACAAATAAAATTATTTAGAATTTGAGGGATTATTTTATAAATTTAATAGTTCATCTCTAAAATAGAGGATCTCTGTTTTTTCCCCCAAATATGGAGGAAAAAATAGAGATCTCTATTTTAGAGATGAAAATAGAGTAGGGTTGGAGAGTGTTTTACTCTAAAATAGAGTTTAGAGTAAGATATAGAGGAGGGTTGGAGATGCTCTTAGTAAGTATTTTTAAAGTGATAGTTCTGCAAAATAGTATTTTTAAAATAATATTTGTTAGATTTTTTCCATATTTTTCCCTAATACTAAAATTGTATGTCCGGCGTATTTCAAATTAAATAGTTTATCTTGTTTACAATTGCCTTATAACTCAAATAATCAATTTTGTTTGTAGTTTCTTACATCAAACTGTAAAAGATAAAGTTATTCAGTTATATACATACATATATATATTTCAAATGCATTTGCAAATGAAATTGTGACCTTAAGAATATAGAGCAAAATCACATATGTAAACCTCTTCCTAGACTCTAACAAATTGTTTTCGTTAGCGTGATTTATTTCTTTTTTATTTTTTTGTTACACATTGATATTCTAATGTAATAATTATAAATTAATAAATAATAAAAAGGGTAAATTGAGAGGGACTAAAATGAAAATAAACATTAAAAGGCGACACATGGCAGCTTGCCATGAATAGTTGGGAGAATGAACCCTTCTTTATTATATAAGATGTATATATACAAATTTTAAATAGTTTTGAAAATGATCTCACCAATTAGCCATGATTTTTAACCGCACATTTATTGGTAAAGAATTCTCTTGAAAAAATGGTGATCCATTAAAAAAGCATATTAGTTACGTATAAAAACGAGAATAGCGAGCGAGAAAAATAATTTTCTTATTCATCAATCGAGGAATTAAGGATAAAAGAAACTCTTAGAGGTTTTAGGCAAAATCTCATAAATTCCTCGATCAGATTCATGAAATTCGATCAATCATATGGGTTTCCAATATTCTTCACTAAATTTGCGCAGTCTATCTCGAAATTTTGACTTTACTAAACTTTTTTGGAACATCATTGTCTTCGTCTAGAGAAGAGCTTCAAATTTTGAAGGTAGAGACAATAAATTGTGCCTTACTCCGTAGCCCTTAGCAAGATAACCTCATCTCTTTGTTAACAAATCTATTATAGCCTAGACGTGGAATCCGTGCTTTTCCATAAACCATCATTTTTACATATCATTCTCAATGTTTGATAGTGTATCATTGCTTGAGAGTCTTGTTATTTACAGTAAATTAATTATGCCTCTTTCCAGGTCAAGAACTGGCGTTGAGTTTTAGAAGGCTGCAAATCGGTTTCCAAAGTTTTTTTTTTCTTTTTAAAGAGAAAAATAAATAAAACGGAAAAAAGAAGCTAGAATGATTTGAAGTCGAAACTTATATGAACAAAGCATAATTCCTACACCACCAGATTAATGTAAAATTTATGAAAAGTTGGTCACAAATCATCTTAATATTATCGATGGCAAAATCATGCTTGCCCTCAGAGCTGATTCTGTGAGGCCATACATTCACTTTGGATATATTTAAAAGTTTACATATAATGTGATTTTACCCCTTCAAATAAAATAAAATATTAGTCACTCTTCAAATGAACCGCATAAGCATATAAAGTTGTCGGCTTCCCGTGTTGATCCTAATTAGACAAACTCTAGTTAGGCCACCCTCGAATAAATAATCATTATTAGAATAATTCGACAAATTTAGAAACTTAAATGCAGCCTTGGTTATCTTTAATAAATCTCAAACATATTTCCACGAATAACTTAAATTTGCATGAATAATTGTCTCTTCTTCAACACTGCACCTCTGACATGTTGTAGTAATACCAAACCCTTGTTCATTTAACCTGGTAGTGAAAATTGTGTTTTTGCAAGTTTGTTAAAAAAACTAATTCTAAGCAATCAAACAGTAGTCTTAACGTTGTGAGATAGTCTAGGGTCGAGCCACTGAGACCACACTAAGACCAAAGGTAAACTACAATTTTTTTATTTGAATTAATCTAAGAAGAGAAATGGGGGACTAATTGTCTAAACAAAATTAAGCAATACAGAGACTTAGAGAGAGCCAAGCTATCGGGTAATTCGTACTGGGATTTCAAGAAAGACTACTTAGCATTGATCGATGCTCATGGGAAGAACAATCGATGCAAGGGATATAGTGTCGCCGATGCATAATAGTGTGTCGATCGAAGCTCTTCGGGATTTCTCAATTCTCAAACTTAAACACCAGGGTAAAACTAATCAATTATCGATGCATGATTTATCTAAGACTAATACTCATGAAATAATATTTCTTTGCAGATCCTAGAGGACTAATCCAGCCTTCTGGTTATAGTTGCTCACAGTTTTTCTCAACCAAATGTTTTTACAAAGAAAAATCTTGCTTACAAATCCAGTTCAGATTCTGATGCAACCATGAAAATATGGTTCACATCCACGACTCATCGACAATGCTCCAATGCAAATCAAATCCAAGTTCAAATAAAAGAAGATTCTAGAAGATCAAATCATGGATATATCAAGAAGATGTCTAGATACAAAGAATCAATCAAACTAAAGGTTGATTGAATCCAAATTTATTTATTAATTGATTTTTTTGTAATTATTTAGATTGATTTTCGGAATTATGTTGATTCATGTTGATTACTTGTAAATTGAGCATATATAAGCTCACTTCTCATTTCATTATAAACACACACATATTTATGGAATTTAAAGAGAGTTTTCTCTAAAGATTATGCTTGGTTTTGTTTATCTAAGTTAGATGGATTCCTTTACTTAGTAAACGTTTGAATCTATGTCCTTCGTGTGTATTCACTAAGGTCTAGATTTGTGATCTCATAACAAAGGTTTTCAAACATTTGAGTGGCGATCTTCGATCCACCTCCATCCACTAGAAAGAATAAAGAGAGTCATCGGTCAGTTATTCCCTCTCCATCACCATTCACTCGGATACCACAAAGAAAGCCATCGGCCATTTGTGTTCTCCACCATCAAATCCATCCATCCATCCATTGAACAACAAGAGAGAGCCATCGGCCAGCTTGTCGCTTCTCATCAATCTATTATTCTAAACCTCGGTCTCAATCTTATATTACTAGACAAAACCGGTTTGACTTTCTAGGCTCTGATACCAATTGTAATGCCCCAACCGCCCCTACCAGTGGGTGACCCATCCCGCCATCGGGCTCGTGGCACCCACCATTGTCCGACGGCCAGTGCGATTTATTTCTGCGTGGCCCGTTCACTGAACTACTGACCCTGCAATCACCGCACGATATTTTCAAGTGTTTACTCCACACTCACACAGTCCTACGAATCACTTCCCAGGAGGCCACCCATCCTTCCATCGCTCCAATTCAAACACACTTAATTTTGGAGTTCACTCAGAGCAAATGACTTAAAAAGATAAGTGCACTTGATGCCATAAGTAGCCAAATCAGTTCATTTAAATCTATTAAAATGGGCCCAACCCTAGATGTTACATATTCAAACACTTTTCACTTTCTCTCTGTAACTCAGAAGAAAAATGAGCAATTCTCTCTCCCTCTTTTTTCTTAGTAAGTCTTGAGAGTTTAGCGTAGAATTCTTAGTTCGTAGATTCTATGCTCGAGTGTCGTGGCTCAATCTCGCCCAGTTTCATCCTAAAATTCAGAGTCTCAAGAAAACTGTCACACAGCTTGATATTTTATGAATTAGAGAGAGATCATATCTCGACTTTATACTTGGTTTATTCGATTACCAGATTCTAGTTTAAATTTATACCTCTAAAATCCAGTTTTACGGTTCCAACAGAAGACACCTTCTCTGATCTCTTATATACTCTGGTCTCTGATATACAAAGGTGGAAAACCTAACTGTATAAAGCAAAGACTTTACTTCTATCAGAAACCACATGAGAACTCAAATTTGGGACTCTCTTTTTCACTTACTGTATTTTTCTCTTTAGCCCTTCACAGCTTGTCATTCCTCTTCTATAGCTCTTCCTTCTTCAAGTTGGATCTAGGTACTTCAAGTTGAAACACCAACCAACAGTATTGGAATTGGGATCCAAAAGAAACTTGGGCATTTATTACTGGGACCATATTTGCATGGGCTACATGAGCTCCCAACAGTTTACCAGATAAATTGATAAGTCGGGCATTCCCGACCCACTTTTTTTGACCTATCGCAATTGCGCTCAAAAGGTGGGTTTCAGGTCTTTCGCCTGGGTTTTTCACTCTATTTTCTAGGCATGAGCATTCGGATAACGGTTCGGTTTCTTCGGGTATTCGGGTATTCGGTTCCAAAGCTTTAGGATCCATAATGGAACCGACCATAATTTGGTTCGGTTCCGGTTCGGATAGTGTTCGGTTCGGGTCGGTTCGGATAGTTAAAATGAGAATCGTAAAAATAACCGAAAAACTTTTGGATACAATTCGGAACCGAAAAAACCGAAAGAGAACCGAAAAAATCAGAAGAAATTTCTCTAAGTTAAAGAGATAAACAAACAAACATTACATCAAAGACATACAAACATAAGTTTCTTAAACATTACAGACCCAAAAGTATCAACTTAAGTTACCAGATGTGATGGTACAAGTCTGGTACTACAAGTTCACAAAAGTACCAAGTCACAAGAGTATTGAGTACATAACTCTGAGAGTGTTCAAACTTCAAAGACGACACAACCTAAAAGAAATAACATAAATTTAGTACAAACCATACTGATTCATCCAAGATCCATCTTCAAATCCAGACTCCAAAAAGGACTTATGTAGCTACTCTACTTGAAAAGACCACATGAATAAAATGTTAGAAAGTTCCATGACATATTCACATGTTTTAAGACAACATAAAGATAAACAGTAAAAAAAGTGTATAGGAATTACCTATGTAATCATTGAACTTCAAGCTACTTATGTAATCATTGAACTTCAAGCTGCTTGGTCCTTGCCCATCATCTTACAATCCAAATTCTGCAAAAGGATATACATCAGACTTCAAAGTTTGATTGAAATCAGAAATTCAAAAACATATTCATTGAAAGTCACTTGAAGAAAAAAAAAAATACCTTTCTGGAGCCTATATCTTGTTACTCAATATCTGCTAGCAGCTCCGCATTAGTGACCACACCTCTCTCATTCATCTGAATCTCACACTTGAGCCATTGCTCTGAGCACATCAAAACTTCTAATGTGGCATGTGTTAGACAACTCCTATAAGCGTCTAGGATGCGGCCACTAGTGCTGAAAGAACTCTCTGATGCCACAGAAGACACTTGCATTGCAAGTACATCCCTTGCAATTTCAGACAACACAAGAAACTTTGGAGCATTCAGCCTCCACCACCCAAGGACATCATACTTTACTCCTTTAAGTAACTTAGGGTTTTCAACTGATTACCTAAGGTAAAGATCTAACTCATCAGATGCATCGTGAACCCCTTTCTCACTGAGCATCTCTTTATACATGCACTCCAGACTTTCGTAACCTTGCATTTCATCCTCATCCTCATCCTCATCAAGCTCAACTTCTACTGACCTAAGGTTTTCTTGGGAATAAGGACTATTTTCAGATGGTCCAGTCCTTGAAAATGCACCAGCAGAGAGAGATGTTGTTCCCGAACTCCCAGTTACAACACTATACTTAATGTTGTACTCCTCAAACAGCCTACGCATCACATCCATCACAGAATTATGTATCTCCTTACCTACTCCACTATCCTTTCCATTCAGCTTTTCAAAACAATGCATTGCAAACTGCATCTTCTTTCTAGGGTCTAACACACTAGCTATAATCAACAACCTATTAATCTCCTTAATACTAGACTAGTACTTGTCAAACTTAGCTCTCATGGCATTGGCCTTGGACCTCAAATCCTGATCATAACTATTACTAAGCCTAATCAGGTTCTTCTCTATGGTACATGTCTCAGCATAACACTTATAGCTATTCAGGCTAGATGATGCAGACACTACTAAGGTCGAATGGTAGAAAATGACAAGAAATTGTACCAACCTCTCCATTGCTTGCCAATCTGTGTCCCCAGGTTGTCATACCCTTTGGTTTCCATCTTTGTCCTCCTCTAGAAAGTAGTCATTGTAGAGCTTGGCTTCATTTTCCATCCTACCAAATGCCTTCTTGAATTTGTTAGCTCTGGTTAGCATGAGATAGGTGGAATTCCACACGGTTTTGCAGTCCAAACTCAAGCTCCCTCTACTGACTTTCTTCCTTACCTCAACTTTAGACTCAAAAGACTCCATCCTCTGTGCAGAAGACCTCACATACTGCACAACATTCCTAACCGCAACCACACTACTTTCTACCTCTTGCAGACCATCCCTAACTATCAAATTCAAAATATGAGCAGCACACCTCAAATACATGAACGATCACCTCCTAAAACCATATAGTCATTCCCCAAAACTTTGAATCTCTCTCTGAATCTCCTTAAGGCTGAAGTGTTTGTTTTAGCATTGTCCATAATGATTGTGAAGACCCTATCTATTCCCTAATCTGACAGACATAAGAGCAAAACAGAGGGGATGTAGTTGACCCTTTGTGATTCCAAATGTTCTTGAATGAGATGATGAGCTTCCTGAGCTTCCAGTTTGGGTCAATGAAGTGAGAGTCACTACCATGTAGCTTGAATTGGTTGCTGGAGCAGTCCAGATGTCTGTTGTTAGAGAGACCCTTTGCTTGGTCTTCTTGAAGAGATCTTTGATTGCTTCCTTTCTAAGCACAAACAGCTTCACTATGTCCCTTGTAGCTATTCTTCTGGAATGAGGAGTGTACAGGTTCACTCTGTTGCAGAAATGTCTCCCTGCAAGGCTCCATAAAAGACAAAGGAAGCTCACCCAAGACCAGCATCTCATTGGTTGCCTCTCTGAACACCTCCTCTGACACTTTGGCAAGCTTCAGATTACCCTCTGGTGTTATTGCTTGTTGTTTTCCTTTAACAGAATCCCATGCATTGCGTTGCTTGCAGGATTGTTGGTGCTTTCTCAGATTAGAAGTCCCTAACTTGGTTACACAACTCAATTTCTTCCCACAGTAGTTGCACTTGCACTTGTCTGCATTGTTAGCAAGTCTGGTGAAATGGTCCTAGACCTTTGATCTTGTCTTCCTTACAAGACTAGCAGAAGTACCCCCACTTGATGGCTTCCTCTTTCGCTTTCTTTTGCTTCCAGAAGCACCCATAGCTGGGATTTCAAATACTTCCTCTTATGTAGACATAGACACATACTCATTGTCTGCTCCTTCAGACCTTAATGGTGTTGAAGAAGAAACCATCTGCACAGAAGACAACATAAAAGACACATAAGACCAAAAGCAGCAAATTCAACATTAACACTTAACAGTCTCACACAAGAACAAAACAAGACAATTACATTTCTGGATTCCATCAAATGGACTTTCTGGTTTAACTAAAAGAAGAACAAAAGAGCAAAAGAACAAAACTCAACACTAACAGTCTCACACAAGAACAAAACAACACAATGACATTTCTAGAATCAACCTAAGTGACTTTTTGGTTTAAGTACAACAATAACAGAGACGCAAAGCAGCATGAATGTCATTTTCTACTCTACAAGTTCTAATCTACAACCAGAACTTCAACAAAAACTTCATTCTAGAACTGAGAGCTTTCATCTTTTTCGAAATGAATTGAATTGACCTAATCCTTCGAGTAAGCAACATAAAAACAAAAGAACAATGAAAACAAGACATGACTCAAAGGCTCAGAGGCCAGAGTTATACTACATCTCTAAAACCTTAACCTTAATCGCAGACTCTCCAAACAGTTCGATTGCTTCAACTAAACACATAAAAGAAGTAAGAATGCTTGAAAACTACAACCTAGGCCTTGATTAATAAGATTCTACACTCGACCGGTCTCAGACTTTCGTGAAATAACATCACCCAAACCTAACATAAGACTGAATAACGAAGAAGAAGACTCGAGAAACGTTACCTGCGACGTGATTGACGACATAGATGGAGGAGAACGTGATGAAGTTGAACGGTGTTGATGGCGAAGGCGATTTAGGGTTTCAGTTTCTGATCTGAGGATTTTCGGCAAATGAGAGAAGCTCAGACGACTAAGGGAGTTAGGGTTCGGTCATGGGCTGGGAAAAAACTTATGGGTATGGGTATAGATGTGGGCATTGAGCTTTTAGGGGGTTTTGCTTTCGGTTACTTTTGGGTATCCATGGATATCGGGTATTAACTGAAACCGATCCGATGTCTATGGTTCCTGAACATTGGAACCATTCGGTTATTTGGATGGAACCAAAACCGAACCGAACCGCCTCATTTCGGTTCGGTTCGGTTCGGGTCCAAAAGTCTGGTCAAAATGCCTAGGCCTACTATTTTCTATATAATCTCGAAGTGTCAGAGAGCTAGATTTGCCTCAATTGTTTGTCTCTTGCCTTGAGCTTGTTGTAATATTTGCAAGGAAGACACAGACACAAACCAATGGTTTACACTTGTGACGAATATAGTAATCCTAGTGGAGTCACTTTACATTATAGGATCTCTGGTTTGAAGTTTAAATGAGACCTAAGTAGTAGAACAACCCTTAAGGTGCGAGTCTATTGTCAGCTGCAGTCTGGGATCCGGTCTTGATGGACCGAGAAGAGCCATCATGTGAAAGAGGCGTGTTAGGATCACGTATCAAGAAGTTATAAGAGAGATAAACTAAGGGATTATAGGTCAATACACCCATTATTAACCATGAAACGTGACATGAAGACTTCTCATAACAAGCATATGACTTGGCTGTTTTACTATACATGTTACTCTCTGTGCAGGGCAGCCTCTGTTTTATGGTCTGCTTTTAAAAACGGATTAAAATTCTTTCTATTTGATAGTATTGTGGCGAAACACTGAACATACAAATGCATGGAATATAACGACTCTACAAACAGGTTATGCATCTGTTCATGAGATGTAAAACTCTGCATTATATATTCAACAGTTATCTTCATCAAGAAAGTGAACAGAGATCTTGTGCTGAAAACAAAAGAACTCGTGGAATTGATTACAAACATGAAGTGTTACAAAGATACAAGTTGACGTGTATGTATGCATATTTGCTTTTCCCTTCCGGGGACCGGATTGCTCCGTCCGCACAAAGATATCACAATAAAGTTAAAAAAGGTCGGACAAGGAGGCCATCTTCTGCTTCCGCGTCTACAGTGAAGCCTACCTCTAAGAAGGACCAAGTAGCAGGGGAAAAAAACACAAGTGGGAATAATAAACAGACGTAAGTGGGAGAACTGACCAAAGCACGAAAACAATCTTCATATAACAGTAGCTTCTGTGGTGGCTGCTGAATGTGTTGGTTCAGCTTCTTCTTCGGATTGTGCCTGAGCTGCCGTCTCCTTCTGTTGTTCAGCTAGACGGCTGATACGTTCAAGCAACTGCGCTGCTTTTCTTTTCCCTCTGTCTGTCCCATTTCCAGCTAAATCTATCAATGGACCCATAAGGCCGAGTTTCTGTGCTTCGACCAGATGTTGCGGGTCTCCAGAACAGAGGTGGACTAGAACCGCAGCTGCGTTCTCTCTGTTTCTTGGTGAACCAGTTCTAATAAACTCCACCAGACTCGGGACTGCATCAGAGGATCCTATGATTGCTTTCCCTTCAGGGTGGCTAGACAAAATCGCCAGAATCGCAAGTGCCTCATCGACCATTCCGCTTCCCGCCTCTGTCAGAAGTCTAGTCAATGTGGGAATCACTCCTGCCCGAATGGCTTTTCCTTTGTTACCTTGGTATATGCAGAGGTTGAATAGTGCAGTAGCAGCGTCTTTCTTGCCTCTTTGTGTGCCTTCATTAAGCAGTATAACAAGAGGTGGAATTGCTCCCAAGGCACCGATAGTCACTTTATTTTCATCAATTACCGACAGACTGAAAAGTGTAGCCGCTGCATTCTCTCTTGCCTCCATACTGCCTTTCTTGAGCACTTGAACTATACCAGGGATAGCTCCAGCAGAAACAATGGCTCCTTTGTTGGTCTCACATATGGAAAGGTTTAGGAGCGCTGTGACCGAATGTTCTTGGATACGAGAATCAGGAGTTGAGAGGAGGCCTACAAGAAGAGGTATGGCTCCAGCTTCGGCTATGGCCACGCGGTTATCTGCATTTCGTTTTGCAAGGAGGCGGATTTCCCCAGCTGCAGATCGTTGGTCCTCAGGGTTACCGTAAGCGAGTCTCCACATAAGATCTTCGATCTTGTTCGCTTCTGCTGGAGACGAGAAGGACGACACTTTTCTGGGTCTTAAACTACTTGGAGGCTTTGGAGGCTCAATATCGTTAGCCTCACACCACTGAGCTATGAGACTACGAAGAACATAGTTCGGTGTGAGGGTTGTGCTTGTTAGAGCCTGCTGTGTTTTCGGACATGTGGAGTGACCAGCTTCTATCCACTTCTCGATGCAGGTGCGTTCGTATGTCTATACAAAGGAAAACATGCTTCTACAATTAAATCTGAATAGAAGACGGAAATAAATTTGAAGAAGCTGAAGTTGAAGTGAGCTTTACCTGCCCTGTTGAAACAATAACTGGATCCCTCATCATTTCCAGCGAAATTGGACAGCGGAAATCATCAGGAATCACTGGTATCTTCTGACTTGCAGCTGTAGAAGTTTGTCCATTGCTCCTTGAGTTAACCCCAACTTTTGGATCCTTACTGTTGTCACTATCCGTTTGCACAAAATCCTTAATCAACTTCAGTACCATTGCCATCTCCTCAATGTTTTCACCAGCATCTACACCGCCTGAAGCAACCATTTCATGCAGAGCCACTGATTCCTGAGCTAAGTCAGAAATCTCCATCAGTTGTAACTTCTTCGCCACCCGGTGCAGGGCAAGCTGATAAGCATCAACATCACTGCTTTTGTTGCACAGTGACTGAAGATCTTCATATAGTTCATCGTCTGATGCATCTGCTCTTCCTTTGGCTCGCCGAAACTGGCTGAGGACCAGCTCAACCTGCAGCAAGAAAACGCAATGAAATATGCATATATCCGGATTATTTAAACAGCTGAAGTTTCTATTATTTACTCATCACAATTTGGTAGAATACACAACTAAGCAAGTCCTACGATTCCCATATGTTAATAGGTAGCCATTTATGTTAGACAAGCGAGACATATCTTGATCTACGTCCCATGTTGAATCAAGAACTTAAGATTAAGTGGTATACAGCTTCCATGTCAAATATCAACTACAGGTTGTCATTACTGATCAAATACTGGCCGCGTTGCCTCGGGTTCTAGAATTTACCTGTTCTCTAACTTCATCAGATATGTCAAGATCCTCAAACGGAATCTTACTTAAGGATTGTTCTAACTTAATTGAAACCTCCAGCAATTTACTTGTCACTTGTTCCCTCTCCATGACCTACAAACACAACAAGAAGATCCCTAGTGTCAGGCTTCAGTAAATCGAAATTGATCAGACATTCTTACATCAATGAAATAACATCAAGGAGCATCTGAAACACCAAATGAAACACTCATACTACACCATAGCAAACGGAGCACGTGTTGTGTGTTGATTCAATGAAAGAGCAATTTGTCAAACATTCATTAATCATGGAGAGAAAATAGCTTCTCAACTCCCTACAGATCTAATCAAGTAAGGCCAAATAAACCGAAAAAATGAAACCAAAACAAAGACGCACCATGTAAATCTTGCTCCCTTGGCTGCAAAATTTGAGATAATCCCTCGCTGAGCTCATCGCTTCTTTCAAAGAAACCAAGTTCGCCAACGTATCTTCATTGATAGGCTCGTTGCTCTCTCTGATTTCCTCAAACATCGGAACAAGTAGCTTCAACCTCCTAGCTAGATTACAGCATAGCTTCTTCACCGTAATACGGTAATCGGAAACAGCGGAAATCTCGTTAACTACATCAATTAAGCTCTGAGCAGCAGCACCTTTCTCCTCTTCCATGGTTTTCCAACGGATCCGATCCAGAGGGGTGCAGGTTCAAGGTTCTCCAAAGAAGGAGGAAATGTTTCCCAATTGAGACTCGAGTGCCAAGATTCAGCTGGGAACCATTTCCAGAAGTGCGAAAGAGAAAGAGAGAAGACGAGGACTTTTCCACCAACGGCTTGGCTTCCTCACGGCTTTTCGCATCGGCTCAACCTCTTAACCGGACACCACCGAGCCGGTTTAGATTTTTATCTTTTCCAAAACTACCGTCAGTTCAAATTATGTGAATTTAAAATTGCGTAACTAGTTTTTACCATTTTTTATTTTATTTTTTTGTCCCCACAACAATTGGCTTAACATAGAAATTGACATGGATAACCAAATGAGAATTTGGTCTGAGTGACCCTAAAACAAAATCAAATTAGTCATATGTACCCAACACTTTTATTATTTGGTAACACATATTTTCGGACATAAATACCCCTAGATGGGACACCCACAGATGAGAGAGATGATAGAAATTTGTGGTTCAATTTTTTATTCTCTGACAATGTAAATAACACTACATTTATTACTCTGCAAGTATGCAGTCTCTCACAATTTTAGAAAATTTCAAATTATTTATATTCAATTTTTTTAAAAAATTACGTGATTTTGATCCTTCTTGAAGACGTAAACCTTGGTAACGTAAGGAATAGTAATGATAGAGAAGATTGAAATCTATTACACTACTCTTACATTGCTAAAATACGTAGTAGATGTCTAACAATTACCTCTCATATATACATTTATATATACATAGTTAAAACATTTTGTAGATGTATAACAAATACATTTGCTAGATATCCAAAGCTTAGACATATGTAAGTGTTAGACATTTACTTGTTATTTTGTATCGTTAAAACATTTATTATATACCTAACATTTATTGGTAAAACAAGTTAATATCCTAATGTATTGTTTTGTGATTAATAGTTTGAATATATAGGCAAAGGTTATGTTAGACATCTACAAATTAAGATAAATTGCTAAAACATTTGGTAGATATCTATCATTGCATATGTTATTATAAACAAAGACATGCTTTTTTTGTTCTGATATATATTTTGTTTCATCCAACAGACTTGTTAGATAGACGTCTAGAGTGTTTAGTGTCATACAATAACTTTAGATATATAACAAATGCACATATATGTTTGCAAGAAATATTAGTTAGTTAAAAATTAAAACACACAATATATCTCCAAAGAACATATTGCACATCTAACAAAAGCAATAAA
>OVAF01001655.1:0-20224 GCA_900406245.1 Odontarrhena argentea | reverse complement strand
GTACAAACTGATCAACATCAATGGAAAATGTTCGAGACATATGTATACCTGATAGTGAGACAACACACAGTATCTTAATAAACAAGAGATACTTCTCTGATTTAAAATCGAAAAACACGATTGTCAATACGATCTCAGGTCCCGCAGCTTGATTGAAGGAATCGGTAAAGCCAGTTTTACTTTGCCTAACGGAACAAGATTCTCGATAAATAATACACTATTTTCTCCAAGTTCAAAGAGGAACCTGTTGAGCTTTATGGACATATATCTTCAAGGATTTGACACTCAGTCTGCAACTGAGGATGGAAAGAAGTATATGTATATAACTTCAAAAATATCGGGAAAAAGGCACATATTGGAAAAGATACCAAGGCTCCCCTCTGGGTTACATCATACATACATAAATGCAGTAGAATCAAATCTTGTAATCAAAAGAAATCCTGAAGATTTCATATTATGGCATGATCGTCTTGGACACCCGGGCACCACAATGATGAGAAAGATCATAGAAAACTCACATGGTCATTCACTAAAAGTCCAAGAAATATATCTGGGGGATAAAATGACTTGTATTGCGTGTTCTCTGGGGAAATTGATCATAAGGCCATCACCAACAAAAGTCGATAAAGAATCACCAAAATTCCTTGAACAGATTCACGGGGACATTTGTGGACCTATACAGCCACCATGTGGACCATTAATTCTACTATTTCATGGTATTAATTGACGCGTCTAGTAGATGGTCACATGTTTGTCTACTATTATCTCGAAATGTGGCATTTGCGAGATTTCTAACTTAGATAATCAAATTAAGAGCTCAGTTTCCTGATTATCCAATCAAAAGAGTTAGATTAGACAATGCTGGTGAATTCACATCTCAAGCATTTAAATGATTATTGTATGGCAACAGGGATTGATGTTGAACTTCCTGTAGCTCATGTGCATACACAAAATGGATTAGCTGAATCACTGATTAAGCGTTTGCAATTGATTGCAAGACCATTTATCATGAGATCAAATCTCTCAATTTTTGCATGGGGACATGCCATTTTACACGCAGAAGCACTTATACGAGTAAGGCCAAGTGGATACCATAAATATTCTCCATTGCAACTAGCGTTTGGTAGAGAACCAAACATTTCACATCTAAGAATATTTGGTTGTGCGGTTTATGTGCCAATTGCACCTCCACAACACACAAAGATGGGACCACAAAGAAGATTGGGGATATATGTTGGTTGTGATTCTCCGTCGATCATCCGATATCTGAACCACAAACTGGTGATGTATTCACGGCACGCTTTGCCGATTGTCACTTTAATGAAAAAGAGTTCCCGGCTCTAGGGGGAGATAATAAACAAGTAGGCAAAGATATCAAGTGGTGTGTGCCATCCCTATTACACCTTGACCCTCCTACAAAACAATCATAACTAGAAGTTCGACGGATTATACATTTGTAGAGTATAGCAAATCAGTTACCTGATGCATTCGTGGTTTCTAAGACGGCAACTAAATCGCATATATCGGCCGCTAATACTCCTGCTCCAATTGAGATTCCACAAGAACGTGGGAATGTTGATGATACACGTGAGTCCAAAACCCGCTTAAAGCGTGGCAGACCTATTGGCTCAATGGATAAAAATCCTAGAAAACGAAAAGAAGCTGAAAAACAAAATACTCCCAAATAACATAAAATTTGGGAGAAAAGGGTCATGAGACTGATATCAATACAGACAATCATGAGCTAAAAGAAAACCATGAGATTTCTATCAATTTTGTCCATAGTGGAGAAATATGGAGTCGTAATAAAATTAATGATGTTGATTACGTTTTCTCATACCTCGTGTCAAAGGAAATAAGAGAAGAAAAAGAAGAGCTTTAACCAAGGTCTGAATATGAATGTCAAAAGAGACATGATTGGGCTAAATGGAAAGATGCAATACAAGTTGAACTTGATTCATTAAATAAAAGAAATGTATTTGGACGTACTCACACCCGAAGCTGTGAGACCGATTGGATACAAATGGGTATTCGTTCGAAAACGAAATGAGAAGAACGAAATCATGAGATACAAAGCACGTCTTGTAGCTCAAGGTTTTTCTCAAAGACCCGGGATCGATTACGAGGAAACATATTCTCCAGTTATGGATGCAATAACATTTAGATTCCTAATGAGTCTAGCAGCCCACGAAAATCTAGAGATGCGCCTCATGGACGTCGTTACGGCGTATGTATATGGATCATTAGATACCGATATTTATATGAGAATCCCAGATGGTTTTAAACTACCGAAGGCATTAATTCGTAAACCCAAGGAGTTATGTGCAATAAAGTTGCAAAGATCACTATATGGATTAAAGCAATCTGGACGAATGTGGTATAATCGTCTCAGTGAGCACTTAATAAAAGAGGGATATGTGAACGATCCCATATGCCCATGTGTTTTCATTAGAAAAACATCATCCGGATTCGTGATCATTTCAGTGTATGTTGATGACCTAAATGTTATCGGAACTCATGAAGAAATACAAAAGGCAACAAGCTACCTCAGAGGAGAATTTGAGATGAAAGATCTCGGACAAACAAGATATTGTCTGGGTTTACAAATTGAACATTCTCAAAAGGGTATATTTGTACACCAATCTACATATACCCAAAGAGTTTTGAAACGTTTCAACATGGATAAGGCGAACCTTCTCAGTACTCCCATGGTTGTTAGGTCACTTAACATCGATAAAGATCCTTTTCGTCCAANCCATATTTAAGTGCAATTGGAGCCCTTATGTATCTTGCAAACTGTACTCGACCTGATATATCATTTGCTGTTAATCTTTTGGCAAGGTTCAGTTCAGCTCCCACACAAAGATATTGGAACGGGATTAAGCATATATTTCTATATCTTCAAGGAACGATCGATTTAGGGTTATTTTATCCTAAAGGCTCACAAAGAAAAAAGGTTGGTTTTGCAGATGCAGAATATTTATCTGATCCACACAAAGCTCGATCGCAAACATGGTACGTTTTTACCATCGGGGGCACTGCTATATCATGGCGTTCTCAGAAACAGACACTTGTAGCCACTTCCTCAAACCATGCAGAAATCATCGCGCTCCATGAAGCAAGCAGGGAATGTGTATGGCTTAGACCCATAAGCCAAAATATTCGATCAAGCAGTGGAATTCATGTCAGTATGGAACCAACTATCTTGTATGAAGATAACGCTGCATGTGTTGCTCAAACAAAGGAAGGCTATATGAAGAGCTATAGAACCAAACATATTTCACCCCAAGTTCTTCTCATATACCCAAGAGCTTGAGAATAATAAAGAAATTGAAGTGAAGTATATTCGGTCATCTGATAATGCTGCAGATTTGTTCACTAAGTCGTTACCTACCTCGGTATTCAGAAAACATGTCCATAACATTGGAATGCGTCATCAACGAAATTTGTGAAAGGAGTTTTTTGTAGTTGTACTCTTTTTATATATCTGCGGTTTTCCCCACAGAGTTTTCCCCACCGGGTTTTCTTAGAAAAGGTTTTTAATGAGGCAACTCGAAAAATGACACTAGACAATAATTATGATGTGGTCTCCAAGGGAGAGTGTTGTGAAAAGAGAAAATACGTGAACCAATGAAGTTGGATCCACATCACCTACTATCATGTTTTCTTACAGTGTATATTGTCGATTTTTACTCTATATAAAGGGGATGTATTGAATAAATTATACACACACCTCATCAATAAAATTCTCCTTCTCCTTATTGCTCGTCTCTCTCCTCTTAAAAGATCAAACACCCACCGGACCACCACCTATTTTATTATTCACTATTTTCTCCATCATCATCTTCTTTCTTATTTAAATTACCCTACGCGTTTATTAATCCTATCATTACATATAATTATTTAATATATATGATAATTACATCATTTAACATTATATATATATTCATAACAGAGGTGTATTTTAAAAAAAAAACTAGAACAATGATATGTAAAGTGTTTTATGCTAAACTTATTAGTTTTGACGTTTAAATTCTATAACACTGACAGAGAAAGCTAAGCACCACATGAATATATAGGTTCGGAATTTCCGAGTATGAGACTGTTTGGGCGTAAAATAAAAAGTTTGGGGTGAGAGAGGCTCGAACTCTCGACCTCAGGATTACTCAGATAGCTATGAGACCTACGCGCTAGCCAACTGCGCCACCACCCCCAGTGCTTACTATTACCAGAAACAAAACAAAACTCGACATCATCTGACGAAACAAAGTCTTTGAGGTTCGCACAACCCCAATCCGCTTCTTCTCCGCTCTGCCTCGCGTTTCTTTCTCCTCTCGTGCGTCCTCCTAATTTTGAGGTTAGCTGATTTGATTCTCAATGTAGATAAATTGGTTTACATATCTAGTTTGTTCTGGGAAAAATCACGTAATTGGTGTTTCTTCGGATTGTTTGACATCTGTTTTAGGATTCAAATCTCTGTCTCAATGTCGTAGTCAAGCCATATTGGATTCTAATTTTGTTTTTTTTTTTTTTTCTGGCTTCCGGTGATGTAGAGACATTGGGCTTTGAGGTTGTCCTCGCGAGATTAGACATGTTTTAGTCTTTGAGCTCTAAGGTTTTCACCAATGGTTGGATATGTTGTTTCTCCATCATTGTGCATTCAGTTGCGGATGCACCAGGTTCACTTTACTAGAAAAAACTGCTTCTCCAGGAATCCTCATGTTAAGATTGCCCAAAGGTTTCAGCTCAGTCTCTTTTCTTTAGCACAATGCTTGCCCGAAATAGGCTTCATGTGTGTTTATTGTTTTCCATCTGTAGGAAGTCTTTTGAGAGTTGCAACAAGCTCTGTGTTAACACTCCCTTGAATCGGGGAGAGTCTTCTTATAAGTGTACTTGCTTGGCATCTCTGGTGGATTTTGATGGCGTTGTCCCTTCCAGTTGGGTCCCTATCGGTGACCAAGTTCTCCTGATTTCGAGTATATTTCTTACATATATGGCTGGAGTGATTCCTATTCAAAATTCCAGTTACTCTTCTCGAAAGAAGATTATTGAGGACGACACTCCAGGAGTTGGAACTTCGGAATCTTCTGGTAGGTAAGAGTAGTCATTTGAAAGATTCCAAATGAGAATGAAGGTCTTTTGTATTTCTCTGTACAGTGCAGTATACAGTATCAAGACACCATTTGACACATCCCTTTCTTTGATGCATTGGCTTTAGGGAGAAAGATTTTGAGGGTGATTTGAAGTTGGTATGGGATGTGGTGAAAGGAAAGCTATCAGATTCTTTGGATGCCATCAAGCGTCAGAGTGCACTGGGATTCAGAGTCCTCAAAGCCAAACAGCCCCAAGGGAAGCCCCCACTTAGTTTGTACGCAATATCTGAGGGTCCCCAGTTGTACTTGCTCTGGTCATGTTTTCAGAAACTTGAAGAAGAGGTTAGTTTGGACCGGCTTTCCTAAGTATTCACAAAATTTTTTGCAGGACGTGTCAATGATTTTAAATTTGGGAAATATCATCTTTGTCAAGAGTTATGTATTAACAATAACCTGCTAATGATAATTGTTGATAAGACGATTTTTATCAAATTACCTGTGGCAAGAACTTTTTGCTTATTTGATTGTTTCCGTTTCCTCTAGTGCTAATGTTTATTATTTTCTACCTTTGGTAACATTTGAGGCTTTACTTTTTTGTGAGTTTCTAGTCATGGTGATCAGCTATTGTATTTGCTTTCAGACAAAATTGATCTCTGACACAATCAATTTGGATGATTGGATGATTAGTTTTAATCGTATTGTCCGGAAAGCATATCAAGCAGCATGCACGTCATGGCTAAAAGAACAACTGTGTGTGGAAAACGCTGATTCTGCTAACGTAAGTCGATAACAATTGTAAATTTGTAACTGCAAAGTCATTGTTATTATTTTGTCTCTTACAGTATTTGATTACCAGATTTAGAGATGAGCTCGGGAATTTATCCATGATGTGCAGGTGATTACTCCTTTGCTGACCAGAATGCTAAGTGAAGAGGACGCCGTTTTTAACAAAATAAAAAAATCGGGAAAGCAGGATCTGTTTGCAGAATTCTTGTATCTCTATAGATTTGGATCTCGTGGGAAAGCGTCCTGCTACGACTTTAGCTTGTTTCGCACTCACGGAGTTTCCATTTTGGAAGACTTCGTAATAACATTGGCAGATGGAGTCGCTAGCATCTATCTAGAGCTCATTTCTGTAGACAGCAAATTTTCGAACGAAATTGATAGTGGTGTATTAGGTATCTGTAGCCTTTCTAGTCGAGCACTCCAAAAACTACGTAACGAGGTAACAAAACAACATCACTTGTGTTGGGTTCCACTTTACATTTCATCTCCCATGACCAAAGATTTCCTACTTGTTAATAGGTGGCACTATACCAGTGGTTGCATCAGAACATGGAAGCTGTTGTATCGATGTATGAGGATCGGTTTGACCTCTACATTCTTGATACTCAGGTTATCAACAACCTTGATGGTGGTGATGATACAGAAAGCCGTAGTTGGTGGAGAAAGCTCACACCAGGAAAAACTAAAGCTGCCTCATCATCATCCTTGCGATACTCTGTAATCGGCGATTTCTCATTACCCGTTAAACGAACCAAGGAGCTTAAAGCTCTATCAGGATGGTAAATCTCTTTTCTTTTACCCCGATCAGAAAGCCAAATTTTTTATGACACTTCACATAAAAAGTGTTTGATGTATTCAGGAGGTACTACTTCAGTTTGTTTCTGGAGTTGTCAGACATTGGAATGCCAATTATCAGAGTGGTATTGGATAAAGTGAGTAGCATTATATCCTTCTTTCTCGTCACTTTGATCGGTAGATCAGTCGGGCTCATCTTCACAGGGATTAGACAGTCTCTCAGGTGGAAGTGAAATCTTATAACCGTGAGGGTAAATATTTCCATCGGCCTCAATTTTTTTGGTATCCTTTTGATTATTCTTGTTTGGTTAGAGATAATTTGGTGAAACACAACTTAACATCTAGTTTTGGCATGCACTCTATTGCTTCAACAGCATTGCCATTTTCCTTGTGCTTTTCTTCTCCGGTTATTTGATCTCTCGCTCTCGAATGAGTGCACTTTCATGTCTACTGCAAATTAGAAAACGATATTATGAAAAACTCTATCTAGAAATGCAGTATCATTGTTATCAGTAAATCCCTTAAACGTTATAGCTATAGACATTAACTTAAAATAGCATGGAATATTATAACATAAGATTGGTTTAATATTCCAGAATACTTCAGAATTACATTGTAGTTTCTCATAATCCACCAATGATTGTAACCAAGTTGGGGTACTACATTCTACAAATGCGTGGTAAGGATGACGCATTCTTTGCTGGCTGATCAGCACAGTGATTACTTTGTCTTACTACGGTCTTGAACCATGGCTTGAAAGTGCTTCTCCTTTGGCATAAGATCTTTGAGGTTAATGGTCGGCGCTGAGGCCAAGCTTGTGGCTCTTTTATGGCTTGAATCACTGTTTTCTGAATTGCTCTCAAAGACAACATTTTCAAAACCCAAATTATAGACACATCTGATTGCTCGGGCAAGCTTGATTTTAATGTGGATGTTATATTTATCAAGTTTTAAAGGCTACAATATTTCTCCAATATAGTTGAAGGGTCATGAAGTTGTAGGTATTAAACCAACCGGCTGTATATTCGTCTAAGGATGATTGTAACTAGCTACCGAGGCCATGTTCGTTTGGCAGTCGATGTGAATATGTTCGGCGATGCGACTAAGTATTACTCGTTTAACAATCATAGGGTTATCCGATAGCGTTGTGATCGATCAAAGTGATTAATAACTAATTCTGAACATCTTAAATTTTAACAATTCGACTCTGATCAGTCATGAGTTGTAATCGTTGTAACTGTCAACCGAACACAAACATACGGTTTGCTTATGCTACTTATTTTTCTTTAAGTTATACTTTTGTTAGCACAAATTCCAACTCCTAAAACAAAAGTTATAATAGGAATTTTTTTTTTTTTTTTTGGTCCAAAGTGATAATAGGAATTAAGATATAATAATTTTTTTTTTTTTTGTCGGCCAAAGATATTATATTAATCAGAACATAAACCCGTTAAGAGATACAACAACCCACAGGGGATACGACATGTCCATTGAAGGAAAATTACACCTCAAACAAGAGGAACTTAACGCTCCTAAATCGGAGTGGAATAACGAAACTCCTATGAAGGAGTGGAACTGTTCCCGTATCTCGGGATTACATAATCTGGCTGCGATCCAATAGCCAGACTCGGAGAAACCCACTATATCCCATATGTTCGGTAAAAACCGATTCAGGATACTACCATGGGAAGTGTAACCATGTAGGCAATCTCCAATTAACATAACACTTAGGCCAGACATAACCTAAATATAATACACCCATTATTCTATTTATTAATAATGAGATAACTAAAGAAAATGATCATGTGGAACAAAAGTGAGACACGTGGTCTCATCAAATCCACACAACCACATCTGGAAGCTTCGATGAACTTCACAGTAACATCTCTCTCACCGTCCCGTGATGCTTCTGATTTTCAACTTCTCCATGACTTTTTCAAAGATTCCTCCACTCCTTCATCTTCATGAACAATATTGAAGATCTGAAGCACCAGCAAAGAGATGTGTTGTAAACCTTCAAAGCCCATCTCTGTCCCCTGATGGAGAAGAACTTAGGATGTACCATCTTGAGCTTCTCTCCCAAAACAAAACCCAAAGGAGACTTGTCTCCAAAGCACAAGGAATAGCCACAAATCTTCGTTATTTTCTACAGTGCTTTTGAAGAAGTCATTCAAGAACAAAATCTGGTGATAGAGGGAAACCAAAAAGTCTAATAATTTACATAGATCTATAGATAGCACGACGCCGACGATAAGGATTGGCCGGCCGTCGGCTTCGGGAACCTCAAAACTAACGGTTGTCTTCAAGCTTTACTGGTAGAGAGAGGTAGGTTTTTTTTAAGAGAGGACGTCGATTACATTTAATGTCGTCGAATCTAAGATATAATAATTTAATGTCTCTACTTTTTAAAATATCTAAACGTCATTTTGAAAAAAGTTTACTCAAGACGGTATATTTTTAACTGTATATAAGAATAATCAGGTCAGGACAATCTTTGTAATCTCTTTTTCATTTAGTAGAGTCAGTTATGAGACACATATTCTATTTCTGTGCCTTTAAGAACTCTGGGTAAATTCTGTGTCTTTTATTTCTTAACCAAACTCAAAGAATCATATTATAAACCATAAAATTAGGTTCAAAGCTCAACAAGTAGTATTAATTAGAATGATCCAGGTTCAGATTACAAGCATGAGAAAGAGATTAAGGAGTTATAAATGGAAAAATGTACTTATCTATAAATTTCAGATTTGTAGCCACGACTGAAACAAGATAATAATTGGACATATTGGACATATTTGATGGGAAAGGAGACTTCTCGATGTGGAAAATTTTGCATGATGGCTCACTTTGGGAATGTTAAGCTGAAAAGGATCTTGACATATGAGAAATTGTTGAAAGAACAACCTATTACAAAATTAAAGGGAAACGGCTTATTCGTGCCCGAACTCTGATGCTATTTGACTGTTAATAAAAAAAAACAAACCAACATAGGTTCAAACCCAAGACCTCGACTACAATATAGCAAACCTCCAACCAACATGCCACATTCATAATTCTTGTTTACTCATACAAACTTCTTCTATTAAATACATATATTTATTAATATGTATAGATTTTTTTTTGGTAAATATAGTGTGATAAACTAAACAATAATATAGCATGAAAATTATTTTATAGTAGTTTTAAATATTTATATATTCATAAATATTACATATACATGCTAATGTATTGTATACACACGGGGCGCTATTTGATCACGGGCTGGTTGACTATACAGATCCTCTTACGCCATCTCTTTAACCAATGCACACTTAGGCTATCTGCTTTTAGGATTCCTCACTGTTTTTGTTTGATTCTTTTATTTTGTTTTTTTTTCTTACGATTTCGTTGAAAAATGTCAAAAAGAGCACTGCTGACGAAAGTCTTTTGTGTTTTTGTTTTTTCTTCTCTATTCTCTTTGTGCTATCTAGCCTCATTGGAAGTGGGCACAAAATATTTGTGTTTCTTATTCAATGTGAAAGATGTTTAAATAACATAAATTACCTAGAATAGTAGTCTTAAAATGAATAAGAAAGTTGTGTACTCCCTGAAACCCTCTCGAAGCGATTAGGGCATTTCTTCGTCGTGAGCGATCTTGCTTACGGTCATCAAGTTGTCATCGCATCTTGAGTCCTTTTTTCCTTCTTCCGCTACTATGAATAAGAATTTATGTAAAGCGATGCAAAATCAAAGTCTTGGTATCGTGATGCAGTCAATCCAACGGTTGATCGACACCCGAAGATCTAACACGCGTAACCATCGCCTCAACATCCTTGTCAAGGGACTTAACCCTAATAATCAAAATTTAAACGACATGAGGAACACTCTCCCACGAGCTTAGTGTCTTCATGATCGAGTCCAAGGCCATATTAATGACGATAAAACCATTCACTTCTACTTCATTGCAAAGCACCATCTCATGTTGGTTATCGAAGGGGGTCCTTTCTCAAAGACTAGGTAGTCGTAATGGATCCTTGGACCCGTCGATTTTATCCTGATTTTCTTAGATCTTTAACTTTTTAGATCCAAATATTTGGTCCCCCCTAGTTAATATTGGAATCGAGAAGTTTTGGATGAAATTGGTAGGACTCTTGGACGCTTGGAGTTAGAATCGTCGAGTCCACAAGACATAACCCCTCTAGGGTTTGGATCAAAGTGAACATGAATGCTTATCAAGGTCATGTCGTGTCTAGGTACCTACAACTAGAAGGAGTTGACCCAATTCTGATTTGCTTCCAGTATGATAGATTGAGAAGGTTCTGCTAGGGTTGCGGGGCTCTAACTCACGATGGAAACACTTGTTAGCAAAAGTTTAACCAACCCTCTCCACAACCTTTACCTGCTCTTCCTCCGATGCAATTTCCAGGAGGCAAAACAATAAACAAGAGCAAGTGGAGGAAGCACTAAACTTAGGGAAGGCAATCTCACTCATGATTATTATCTTCCAGTTTACACTAGAGAAGCCAGTGCTGAGATTGATACGAGGATCAAGTTAAAGGTGAAATCTGCATCATCACTGACCAAGACAATTTAGTTCAAAACCAGCAATTGGAAGCTCCACCCACTATCACAGAGGTTTGTTCCTCTTATGACCAAGTCAGAGGAATGAAGCTCAAGGCTGAGGAACACTTTGCTCCTAAAAGCAGTCCAACAAGGAGGCAACGTACTCCTGAAGTTACAGAGGATGCGGATTTGGTGGTTACCCAAAACCACCTCATGAGCCATGAGAGCCTTGCATTAGAATTGTCAGGGCTTAAGGAACTCCTTGAAAATAATGTATTTCAAAGATATTTGGAAGTCTTCTAAACCGGATATCGTGTTCCTAATATAAACTAAAAATGGCGATGAATTTTTCGTAAGTATCGTCAAGGATCTTGGCTTTGCTCACCATTTTTTTCATATCACCATGTGGGCTAAGCTAAGGACTAGCGATTTTTTGGAATGGATAAGTGGATCTAAAGTTCATCAGACCACCAACTAATAACTAGTTAAGCATGTATATTACTGCTTGCAATATCACCTTTTGTCTCACTTATGTCTATGGACATCCCAATAAGAACCAATGGCAAGCATTATGGGCACATATGGCCTCACTTGCAAAGTTGGGAATATATCATAGAAATCTCAAGATCGTCTTAGGTGACTTTAATGATATTATGGAGATGTATTTCTGAAGCCCAAGTCCACTAATCGAATTCCAAGCCCAACATCGATCGAAATTGGATGGATAAGTACTTAAAGATTTCGAGAAACATCAAAAGATATTCAAAATCATCAGGATGTACTCAATTGTCATTCAAACGAGATTTGTTGAAGCATATTTGATCGAATCTTGAGAAAATAATGTTGAAACATCTAATTTTTATCTTGGAAGGACTATGAGATCATATAAACATCTAGCCAACTTTTGATCACTATATAAGCAGAACCACTAGCCAGAGAGAGACGCATAACTTACAAAACACTTAAAGGGTTCCACGCGAACCAACTTACTAGCTTCCTTATGCTTTTCGTTCTTCATTTCTTAAAGTTCTTATTTCGTTTTTTTCCTGGTAATTTGTTAACAATAAATCTTATGTATGTTTTTTTTTATAAAATTGTTCTATTGTTTTATCTAATAAATTAAAGTGTATCGAAGTAAATTAATTTAATATAGACTACAAAATTATAAATTAAAAATAACACCAGCAAATTAAACATGTAAAAATATTGTTTATATTTTCTATGAATTTACGTTATGTAAATCCGTTTACAACTAGATTTAAATAAAAACATTAAAAATTAGTAATCCTCACCCATAGTTTTATGTTGAAAAAAAACAAAATACGATGATTTTTTTTTTTAATTTTTCTTAAACCATGAGAGTGGGAGGCGAGATGAGGAGTTTTTTTATATGATTTTGTTAAAACAATTTTGGTTAATATACATTAAGATAAATTATAAATAATTTCTAATTAGATTTGAATTTGAATATAAATCGTTGTTGGAATTTTTGTGAATGAAAGAAATTTTATCATAAACCTCTCTTTGTTTTATTATCTCCCTCTTTAGATTTTACATTTCTCTTTGATACATTAAACTCTTACGGCTAAGCTCTCTATTCATAGAGCTATGATTCTATGGTAAATAGTAAATTAACAATTTTTATTGTGACACTTTCCATTATCCTTATTTGAGACCATCCTTATTTGTCTTTTCTTCATGATTTTCTTTGTGCTCAATTTTTTTTGTAGCTTGACTTCCTTTTGCCTTCTTTTTCCTTATCGTGATTTTCCTTTTTTCCTGATAGTCCATTTTCTTGTACAGAGAACGAATGTATTCCAACACTCCCACTAGATTCGTTTGATGTAGCTTCGGCGTTCTCCCTCTTGATCAAAGTACCTTCAGTTCCATCTTTTGTATTTTCTTCTTTTTTCATCTCAATTTCTTTGTAGCATTCTTCTTTGGTTGGAAATCTTATGGTCCACTTAAATCCCGCTTCTTGAGTCTTTTGTGGTTGTGTCGTCTCCTCTTCTTTTGCATCCATTGCTTTTTCTTTAAGTAGGTCCCATTTGATAATAAACTTCTGATTCTTTCCTTGAACCTCTGTTAGCTTATTCCAAGATTATCCATGATTGTACATGTGTTGACATCAAATAGAACTTTATAACCTTTAGCAAGTAGTTGTAGCACACTTAGCAAATTTCTGTCAAGTCCTAGAATTAGTATAACATCTTTGATTGTGACTTCTCCTTTCTTTGTCTTCATGGTAATATCTCCTTTTCATGCACTTGTAAGAATGAATCCACATCCAAATTTGATTTTTTCGTTGTAAGTCCTATCTAGTCTGGTGAAGAATCTCTCATCTCTTATCATGTGACATGTTGCTCCACTGTCAATCAGCCATGCTCCTTCTTCGTAAATTTGACTTGCATCAAAAGTTGTTGCAGTGAAAGCCAATTCTCCAAACCTCTTTTCTGTTTCTTTCTTGGTTTTGACATAAGTTAGCTTCTGCATTAAACTTTTTTTGCAGTACTTTGCATAATTACCAGTCTTTCCACACACATAACACTCTTCTTGAACTTGTTTGCTCCCATATGATCTTTCTTTGTTCTTGAAATAGCAATCTTCTTCATTATGGTTATTCCTCTTGCAAATACCACACCATGGTGAATTTCCATTTTTTAAGTAACAATCTTCCTCATTGTAATTATCCTTTTTGCATATCTTGCACGACTTGTTTGATCTCTGATGTTGATTTTGGCCAAACTTTGCTTCTTTAAATCTTGCACTTGAATATAATGCATCTTCTATTGGTTCATCATCTTGTAGGTACTTTGCTTCATGTGAAATTAGTGATCCAACAAGATCTGTAACATTGATTTTCTTTAAATCTTTTGTTTCCTGCATTAAATTTGTTAATCTGGCATAAGTCTTTGGCATTGAGTTTATTATCTTCCTAATCACTTGGTGACTTGTCTTTTCTTCTCCTAGCAAACTCATCTGGTTTACTATCTCCTGTATTTTATCAGTGTAGTGGTGAATTGTTTCTCCTTGTTTCATCTTGAGGTCTTCAAACTCCTTATTTAAACAATCTAGCCTCACAAGTTTTGCTTGGTCATTCCCTTGATATGTTTCTTATAGTCTTTCCCAGATGTCTTTAGAACTAGTAGCATAAAGTACCTTCTTGAGAACCAAATATGTCCCAGCCATCTACATAGTTGTAAAACTTGTATATCTTGCATCTCTTTTTCTTGTCATGCTTCTAGTGAATTTGATTTGTCTTTTGGCTCTGGTGGAAGTCCGGTTTCCACAACTTCCCAAAGCTTTTGAATCCCAAGGTAGTTTTCATCCTTGTAGCCCAAAGTTCACAGTTTTCCCGATCAAACACTGGAACTGTTACTGTTTCTTGAGTGCTTTTCATCATACTTACTTCTTCTCTTGATTTCTGAAATCTGAACGAGTTTTGCACGAAATCCAAATTTGTCCGATTTTTGCACGAACTGGTTGCTGATGAAATTTCCACGACACGGGTTTTGCACAGACATGGTTCTGAAAAATTTTCCCGAACTGATTTCTGCACGATTTTTGTACATAACAATTTTTGCAGCGGATTAGTTTCACATGACTTTTGCACGAAACGTTCGTCTCTACGGTTGCACTCAGGGCCTTGGCTCTGACACCACATTGGAATTTTTGTGAATGAAAGCAATTTTATCTTAAACCTCTCTTTGTTTTATTTTTTTTTATCTGAAATGGATTTTACTAGAACATGATCAAATACAAAGCTAGAGGATACTAAGCCTTAGAAGAACAAAGTATCCCTAGAGACTAAGCCCAAACCAAGGGAAACAAACATCATAACACCAGTGAGGAAACCAAACTCTAGAACAAGATAGAAACAACCGAGCTAAAGCCATAGACACCAGAGCTGCTAAAAAAAAAACTCCCACGCGGATGATTCAAAGGCAGTGATCGAGAAGGATCATTGGAAGCACGCTCAACAAAGCACTGGTCCGCCTACACAAATAAGACCTACCTCACAGAGAAAACAATTCAGATTCCTAGAGAACAAAGAGACTACATAGTCCTGACTTTCTCGAAATGTAGCCATGCCTTTAATCGCCAAAGAAGAAATCTGTGAAAGAATTATACCTCGACCAAGTCCAAAGAGTAGAAATAAGGAGCTGAAACTAGACAAAACCGGAAAGCACCAAACTTCAAGAAGAACGACACTAGATCAATCTGGAATGAAACCACCCAAACCAGCAAAGGAAGAGAAGACAAAATAGCAAGCCCTCAGAAATTAAGCTAAAACAACGACAACAATCCAGCTTGAACCAGAAGAGAAACTCACCACACAAGGAGAAGGAACAGGGGAATTGAGCCGAGAATAATGAGAGTTAGTCTCATAGAAGTAGGTGTA
Organism: Odontarrhena argentea; assembly: GCA_900406245.1. Taxonomy (NCBI): domain Eukaryota; kingdom Viridiplantae; phylum Streptophyta; class Magnoliopsida; order Brassicales; family Brassicaceae; genus Odontarrhena; species Odontarrhena argentea. The sequence continues at coordinate 4,606 of OVAF01001655.1, read as the reverse complement.
AGAACACCACTTCGTAACTCACCATGGAGCCGGGAGGCTGAAACCAATCACCATCCAAACTCGTAGCACCCCTCGGAAGAGACGCAAACAAATTCGAAGGTGAACACACACCCTCGGAAACCAACACCCCACAACAGCACCAAACACTTCCTTCCCACTCCACATTCTTCCAAGACCAAGATCAAAGAGCAAGAGGAGATCGGAAACAAAGAGGAAGGAACTTGACCTCTTCCACAACTCGAGACAACTTGATAACAGGAAAGAAAACCACAATACAATAAGGACAGAAGCAAGACCGGACCGGTACCGAAGCAAGAGAAGCCTCCGGCCACCGGTCCGTGACAGATCTGACACTTTAGATTTTTGAACTTCTCGTGCGGCTAGGGTGACCTCTCAACGAAAACTGGAGGACTTGATTGGGTTTGCCGTTTTAAGGCTAAGCTCTCTATTTATAGAGTTATGATTCTGTGCTAAATAGTAAATTAACAATTTTTATTGTGACACTTTCCATTATCCTTTTTTTTTTTTTTCATGATTTCGTTTGTGCTCAATTTCTTTTGTAGCTTGACTTCCTTTTTGTTTGTTTTCCCTTTTGCCTTCTTTTTCCTTATCTTGATTTACTTTTTTCTTGATAGTCCATTTTCTTGTACGGAGAACGAATCTATTCCAACAATCCTACTATATTAATTCGTGGCCCAACATAGAGATGAAGTTTTCTTTTTCTTATTGGGTCAAAAAAATTTTTAAATATGGTCAATTTTTTGTTTTACATGTGGTCATTATAATAGTTCTTTAAGAAAATACGCTAATTTTTTTTAATGAGTGGTGGTCAACTGCCCACCCACTTACATAAATGCCTCCACCCAATTTTTTTTAATGAGCTTTCAAAATCAAATTTCAGTTAAACATATTCTAATAGTTTCCTAGCCGCAGTTAATCCTAGATAAGATGATATTCTCTTATAAGAAAATCAACTATCACTAGTCATGCATAGATCATATTGCTTATTAATCGGAGGAACAATTGATTCACTTAATGACTAGATTATGGACAGACGAGGCGAAGTAGAGTTTAATATTAACCCATACCTCCCTAGTTTAGACCGGCCGGCTAAGCCTAACAAAGGATAGTCAAATTATAAAGACTTTAAGTTCTAAAGCTTTTCTAAAAGACTGCAAAGAAACACTACTATTTATAAATCGTCCTATGATCATGAGTCATTCCCGAATTCCTAACGCTTGTTCTGCTATTTTGTCTCACATTTTACTTTTGGTTTTCAGATACCTATAGAAAAATTCGTTCAAACACTTCTTATTTCAATCTAACAAATATAATTCGATTGATCCTCAGTGGATTCGGCTAATGTCCCAATAGACTCTCATATTTGTTGTTTACCTTGATTGAAATTTAGTATTCCCAAACACTAAAAGCTTCAATTTGAGAAGTCATCGAAGGATCATAAACCAGAAATGCAAAGAATTTCCTAGAGAGAGGGAAAGCGAAAGAAAATTGGGAAGTTGGAGACAAGTGAATCAACAAAAAAAAAAAAAACATCTTAATTAACCCGGGATTTAACACACACAATCGACTTCAATTTTCCAAAAGAACAAAGCCCGCCTAAATAATTGGTGGGTGGGCTACCTGGTGCCAAAGTTATGAAACCTGTTAAGGAAAAAGGCTCATTCCCAACGACATTAAGAAAAATTCATGTTCGGCCCAAGATCCTGACTACGAGTTAAGTGGCATTTTGTGAAAAAATGTGTAACTGAAAATGTTCAAGGGTAATGGTCGATCTCGATGTTTATTGGTTTGCCATAAGAGAATCCGAGGGTAAATGCATAGATCACAAATAAAGCAGCGAGTATATAAGAGTCATAGAGCACACACACCAATAGAAATTTTTCTCCACTCACAAACGCACTATACAATCTTCTATTTCTACTCTTCCGAACTCACTAAGGGAAATGTTATCTTTGTTTTTATTTTTTAAAATTGTGTTTGCCAGTACTCTATTTATTTAAAATGGAGAGAAATTTTTCTACATTCAATTATTCTATGGTCTCTTGGCTCATTCCTAAATGTTATGTATGTTTTTATTTTGTTTCTCAATAACATGTAATAATATGTATTAACTTGGATTTGAATTTCAGTGGTGACACAATAACAGTACTAGTATAAATCACTAGACAACAAATCATGGTCGAAACTTTTTGATTTTTATTAGGATATTTTATGAATGTAAGCAATTTTGACTTATGGATATAAAATAAAAGATTTTTATGTGTAAACGCATAGCTGTGTATATACACCTATTGGATTCCTAAAAGGAAATGTTAACAAATGGATTGACATATATATAAATTTTACCTTTCCTTATGCATTTAATTTGACAACATTATATCTAAAATTGCAAAAAACTTATTGTTAGTAAGTTCGAAAAATAATGTTGCCTATAATGCAATAAATAAAATATAGTCATACATTCAGTTTTGATATTTAAAGTAGTAATTCCTGAATTTAGGTTTTTTTTTTTTTTTTTTTACATCGTAAATTTACAATTATAAAAACTAAATTCTTATTGTATATTAGTGTATATGCTTATAAATTATATCTAAGTTATATAAATAATTTTTAATTGATAAGTTATATAAATAATTTAAATTCGTTAATAACTGATAAGTTATATAAATAATATTTAGTTAGTAACTGATATGTTATATAAATAGTTATTATTACATCAATTATGCTTATACAACAGGCTTTAATCTAATCATATATATGAAAAGAGATGGACCTTCTCCATATATGTGACACATAAGAAATTTGATAGATAACACATGACATATGTAATTAGTGATTGGAAAATGATTTTTCATCATCTATTTTTTTTGGGACTGTAGGTGTTATGATAAGTCTCTTTAAATTACCTACAAAAATTATTTCTTAATTTAGTTTGATACTTACATATTTATGCAATGTCAGCTTACAAATCTTCGACACTTGTTAAGATAAAATTTTGTAAGATATTAAAATGTGGATGTCAAAAATCAAAACTTAAAAAGTGTCTATGTGTCTCTCCTCCCTACTTTCAGATTATCAATGATTGTTATNAAAAAAAAAAAGGGGGGGGGGGGGGGAGAAGAAAGATGTTGGGACACAAAAATATAAATATCAAATCAGGGGAGCATATTTAATTAAGAGGTGATGAATGGTTTCAAAAAACTATAAGATATATTTTTAAAATCATAATGCATACTACACATTTTCTAAAACATTGTAACAAAACATGCGCGTAGCACAAATCATAACCTAGTATATATAATGTATCATAAATATTATACAGTACATCATCTTTATTTAATGAAATAATTATTTTTATTAACTAATTCTTTAGTATTAAAATATTGGATTTAATGAAGGATGTTGAAAAGTGATTTGTTTTGTACTTTCGTACATTAACAAACTAAAAAATACATGTCACTATAATATAGTAAAATCATGATAAAGTCAGGAATTTTAGTTGAAGAGTATATCACACAATATCTATATTACACTAAGTTAAAGAGTTAAATAACACTTTTCCTTACCATATTTAGTTATCTAACCCAAAAAAATGGAATTAAATATATGACCTTTTGAAGGGTTTTGAGGGGTAAAAAGATAGAAATAACTTTCAATCTTGCTTCTCTTATTCGGCAGTAGCTTTTGGAGACCGACACATAGCTGATACGAGCTGACACACGCATGTGGGGAGACAACAAAAAGCTAGTAAATGGACAGAGAGAACTTTGGATAGCCGCTGGATATTAGGGGGCAACCTTGAACAATTGTTTTTGCAGACGGATACAATAACCATTCTTTGTCTATAAAGACTGATAGTTCCAAGAAAATAAAATCAGACACCATAGGTAAAAAAAAAAAAAAAAACCTTAAGCTACTATTTAATTGATGCAAGGTAAGCGATATAATTTTGAGAATTTGCATTGAGTAACCCAAAAACAAATTATATTTAAGTAAATGACCTTCACTTTTTGTATAGTTGACAACAAATTTTAAAGACCATAATACCCTTGACAAGACTAGAGAAAGTGTTGAATGTTTAAATAAATAATATTTATTGAGTTTTTAAAACTGACACAATTCAGACATGGAGAGAGAAGGTGTAGAAGATAATCCAATGGATAATACGTTGAACCGGATTTTTTACAGAAGCTTGAAGTTGAATCAACCATCATTCACGTTAACAACAATGTTAGACCAACTATCTATCCCATTACATGTATAACAGTGAACGTAGCGATGTTTTGAGTTTTTTTTGTATACTCCTTCTTTTTCTTCTTCTTTTCTATTGGCACACAAACTAATTAAATTTTTAACATGTTAACAAATACACGTTATTTAGTTATTATATATAGTAACCGTCTAACATTGAATATACACGTTATTAGATATACATGTCACAATGTTATTTAGCTATTCTATTTAATAATAGTCTAATTTACATAATATATATGTCTAACAGTTCATATATATGCATACTAATTAAATATTTAACATGTTAACAAATACACGTTATTTAGTTATTTTATTTAGTAACCGTCTAACA
>OVAF01001654.1:0-18398 GCA_900406245.1 Odontarrhena argentea | reverse complement strand
TGATGGAGAGACTAATCTGAAAGTGAAACAAGGACTTGAAGCGACGTCGTCTTTGTTGAATGAAGATTCTGATTTCAAAGATTTCAGAGCTGTTGTTAGATGCGAAGATCCCAATGTGAATCTGTATATGTTCGTTGGGAGTTTGGAGCTTGAAGAAGAGAGACATCCCTTGTCCATTCAGCAGATTCTTCTAAGAGACTCCAAGCTTAGAAACACTGAGTATGTCTACGGAGCTGTCGTTTTCACCGGACATGACACAAAGGTACACACATCTCTCTGTTTCACTTCACTTAAACAAAATGTTTGATTGCTATATATTTTTTGTCAACCACGCACTAATATCGGTTGGACCACAACTGCCTGACCCAATAGCCTAATTAATCATACTACAGAGAGCGGGACGCTTTGATGGCTATTTATTAATCTAGAAAATGTTTTGATTAATTAAAAAACAGGTGATACAGAATTCAACTGATCCTCCATCAAAGAGAAGTAGGATCGAGAGGAAAATGGACAAGATCATCTACTTAATGTTCGGTGTAGTCTTTCTAATCTCATTCGTTGGATCAATCATCTTCGGAGTCGAAACAAGAGAGGATAAACTCAAAAACGGAAAAACAGAGAGATGGTACTTAAAACCAGACGAGGCAGATACCTTCTTTGATCCAGAGAGAGCTCCAGTGGCTGCAATCTTCCACTTCTTCACCGCTACTATGCTTTACAGTTACTTCATCCCGATATCGCTCTACGTTTCGATTGAGATCGTTAAAGTTCTTCAGAGCATTTTCATCAACAGAGACATTCAAATGTACTATGAAGAAACCGATAAACCCGCACAAGCACGTACTTCGAATTTGAATGAAGAGCTCGGTATGGTTGATACAATTCTATCCGATAAAACTGGGACTTTAACTTGCAATTCAATGGAGTTCATCAAGTGTTCTATCGCGGGTACGGCTTATGGACGCGGTATAACCGAGGTTGAGAGATCTATGGCAGTGAGAAGCGGTGGTTCGCCTTTGGTTAACGAAGATTTAGATGTTGTGGTGGATAAGTTTGCTCCTAAGGTTAAAGGTTTTAACTTTGTGGACGAAAGGGTTATGAATGGGAACTGGATTACACAGCCTCAAGCTGCCGTGTTGCAGAAGTTTTTCAGATTACTTGCCGTGTGCCACACGGCAATACCCGAAACCAATGAAGAGACCGGAAAGGTCTCTTATGAAGCTGAGTCTCCGGATGAAGCTGCCTTTGTCATTGCAGCTAGAGAGCTTGGGTTCGAGTTCTTTAACCGGACACAAAACGGGATTTCCTTTCGGGAATTGGATCTTGTATCAGGGCAAAAAGTTGAAAGGTTTGCTTTTCATCCTTACTTGTCATTTCTGAGGTCATTTCTGCGATTCCCCGAGCTCAAATCTTTTTTCTGTTCTTGCAGGGTTTATAGGTTACTAGACGTTCTTGAGTTCAATAGCTCGAGGAAGAGAATGTCAGTGATTGTAAGAGATGATGAAGGGAAGCTCTTGCTGTTGTCTAAAGGAGCGGACAAGTAAGCGATTTTAGATACAGAAACATCTCGAGTATTGTAAGACAATTTTGTAGAATGATTTTTACTTACCTCGAGTTCTTTTTGCTCTTCGTAGTGTAATGTTTGAAAGACTGGCAAAGAACGGACGTCAATTCGAGATGAAGACCCAAGAACATGTAAACCAATATGCAGATGCAGGTCTAAGGACTCTAATTCTTGCATACCGCGAGGTTGATGAGAATGAGTACATAGAGTTCAACAAGAATTTCAATGAAGCTAAGGCTTCGGTGAGTGAGGATCGTGAAGCTTTAATAGACGAAATCACGGATCAGATGGAACGCAATCTCATTCTCCTTGGTGCTACTGCCGTTGAGGACAAACTTCAAAATGGGGTATGATTTTAGATTGAGACTAGATAAAGATACAAGATTTTATTGATGGTGTAAGGTTTTTGGAAGTAACACATTTTTTCTTGGATGGATGTTTTAGGTTCCGGAATGTATCGACAAGCTTGCTCAAGCTGGAATAAAGATTTGGGTTCTAACTGGAGACAAAATGGAAACAGCTATTAATATTGGGTAATTAATCTTGAATTTTCTTGTTATGTCTGAAGTCTTGAATGTTCTTGTGTCTGTTTACTGACTTCAGGATCTTTTCTTGCAGATTTGCTAGTAGTTTACTAAGACAAGAAATGAAACAAATCATCATCAATCTTGAGACACCACATATTAAATCCCTGGAAAAATCTGGTATCAAAGATGAAATCGAATTGGCATCGAGGGAAAGCGTCGTGAAGCAAATAGAAGAAGGAAAGGCCTTACTCGCTGCATCAGGTGCGAGCTCTGAAGCCTTTGCTTTGATCATAGACGGGAAATCGCTAACATATGCCCTCGAAGACGAAATCAAGAAAACGTTTCTTGATCTTGCCACTGGTTGTGCCTCTGTGATTTGCTGCAGATCATCACCTAAACAAAAAGCATTGGTACAGTAAATTACAAATCTTAATTTCATCTCTCATGTTTTCTATGGTTCTAATGTTTTGATTTCTAACAAAAGATGAATTTTTTTTCCGGCTTTTAGGTTACTCGACTAGTTAAGTCCGGAACTGGAAAGACAACTTTAGCGATTGGCGATGGAGCAAACGATGTAGGAATGCTTCAAGAAGCAGATATTGGTGTTGGAATAAGCGGTGTTGAAGGAATGCAAGCAGTGATGTCTAGTGATATAGCCATTGCTCAATTCAGATATTTAGAGCGTTTATTGCTAGTACATGGTCATTGGTGTTACAGCAGAATCTCATCCATGGTAAATCATTGTTCTCTAAAAAATCTCTCTAGTTCCATCAATCTTTCTCTTACCATTTTAAACCACCTTTGTGTAGATATGTTACTTCTTCTACAAGAACATCACCTTCGGTGTCACAGTGTTCTTATATGAAGCATACGCTTCCTTCTCTGCTCAACCCGCATACAACGACTGGTTTCTCTCTCTTTTCAACGTCTTTTTCTCTTCTCTTCCCGTCATTGCGCTAGGAGTCTTTGATCAAGACGTCTCAGCTCGCTTCTGTTACAAGGTAGGCGTAGGGTTCAAGGCTCTTAAAATTTGTAAATGTCTTCAACCCGCCAGACTTAGTTACCGTTTTTGTTTCTGGCAGTTTCCGTTGTTATACCAAGAAGGTGTGCAGAACATTCTCTTCAGCTGGAAAAGAATCATAGGATGGATGTTCAACGGATTCATAAGCGCACTCGCTATTTTCTTCCTCTGCAAGGAATCTCTAAAACACAACTTATTCGACCCCAATGGCAAAACCGCAGGCCGGGAAATCCTCGGTGGAACAATGTACACATGCGTCGTGTGGGTCGTCAATCTCCAAATGGCTTTATCAATAAGTTACTTTACTTGGGTCCAACACATTGTGATTTGGGGATCAATTGCATTTTGGTACATCTTCCTCATGATCTATGGAGCTATAGCCCCAAGTTTCTCCACCGATGCTTACATGGTCTTCCTCGAAGCCTTAGCCCCTGCTCCTTCGTATTGGCTCACAACTTTTTTCGTGATGATCTTCACCTTGATCCCTTACTTCGTCTACAAGTCAGTGCAGATGAGATTCTTCCCTAAATACCATCAAATGATTCAGTGGATTCGGTACGAGGGCCACTCTAATGACCCTGAGTTCGTGGAGATGGTGAGGCAGAGGTCGATTAGACCCACCACCGTCGGATACACAGCTAGAAGGGCAGCCAGTGTACGGCGCTCAGGAAGTTTTCATGATCAGATCCATAAGGATTTTGTTACTTTCTGAAGACTATAGGGATTTTGTTTTCTATGTAAATATTTCATTGTATATCTCTAAATTAGGGGTTTCTTTTAGTGACATTCCTTGCAAAAGAAGGCATCTGTAATTTTCACACGGAAAATATTTTGTACATAATTTTTTGAGTTATAAATTTTGTTTTAGCTAAATGATCCGTTGTTTGTATTTAGAATTCAATCAATTATTATTAAGATAAATTTCAAATCCATAAATTTTCCATGTCTCCACTAGTTCAATGTACTTAGACCACACACACGGCCCACACCAACCGAAGTTACAGCTAATTTGAGGGTTTTTCAACTTCAGACAAAGACATAGAGAGAAGGATCCTAGGAAGTTCGTCGAGATAATTATTTATGATATTTTTCCTATTTTGTCTTTATGTTGGATAACACTTTCTGTAAACAATCTATTTTAGTTTATGTTTCTCACCAATTTCAATTGTTTAATTGTTTCGACCATTATAGGTCATCGTGCAATACTACACCACCACAACTGGCTCAGTAAGTCCAAATGCGAGTGAATGCTTTTTTTTTTCTTCTTTAAAATCCAACTGCTTCAGCTTTAAAGTTAACCAAAATCAAAGTTTTCTTATTAACCATAGATAATCTAGATTTTTTTTTTCTTAATCTTTTTATCAATTTACAAAATTTATAGAGTAAGTGTAATTATTAAATAGTATAGAAACAAAAAAAAGCAAACTTTAGATCGATAAAAATAAAGCAAACAATAAATTAGTAATGTCATGTCCGAAATATGATAATTTAAATCAAATTTAATACATATTGCATATTATTGATAAAAAAAAATAATAGTTTTGAACAGAATCTCTTTATATATATAAAGGTTATATAATTGTACGTTGATTGGATAAGTTAATAAGTTATAAACCTATATTTTGAGATCATTTGAACTAACCTAGTTTATAACAGAAATCGTTGTCCATACAAAAATAAGTGTATGCATTGTCTTTATATCATTTACCATCTACAACTACATTTTGACATGCATCAAATGCATATTAGTATACTAAAAGTACATAAAAATATATTTTGACATATTAAGAATTTAGTTCATAAAAAAGTTATATCAAGAAATTTAAGAATCGCGAAATTACATTCATGATCTTTCATTTTAAGAATTTGTGAAATTGAATTTATATGAAATTTATTAATGTGTCCCTTAAATTTCTCTATGTTTGGCACAGAAGATTTTTCAGATTTTTTTTTGTCCTATTATTGATATATAAAACATAAAAAAAAAAAGATCGTCTTATAAAAAGATATGTGATTGCATATATTCACATTGAACTTATAACTATACTAGACTATGATCACTTCACATAATTTTTGTTAATATATGAGAACTTAAAGAATTTTTTCTTTCTTTGTCTATCACAACATTAATTAATTGGTTAGAACAATTTAGCATTTATGAGAATTTATGCGTTTATATATATTCCTTCCGTTCCACAATAATGAATTTTCTAGGGAAAAAATTTTGTTCGAAAAAGATAATTTTTGTATATTTTCCTATGAATTTTTAATAAATATTCCTATGCATTTTTAATGAATATATAGTGAAAATTGCAGAATCCACGAAAAAATTGATTAAAGTTTTTTAAATTTTTTTAATTATTAGAAAATTGTGTAAATTTAAAAATATATATATTTATTATGAAACATTAAGTTCTTTTATATATGTGTGAAAAATTTAAAAATTTATATGTATGAAACAAAGCTAACTTCTTGGGTGTGTAATGTGAAAACTCGAAAAATTCTTAGTGCTTAATACATTTGTCAACTTAAAAGAGTTCGTCAAAAGTCACGCTTGATATCATGATATGACATGTTTAGTAGTAACCAAATCAATATTTACGGCACACCAAGAGACAAATTAATAAAGCAAAAAGAGGAAAAAAGATTGTTAATTGCACAAGTTACATAAAACAAAAAGAAATTAAAACTAATAAAACAGAAAAAACAAAACAAGAAATTAAAAAATAAAAATTAAGCGGCGGTGGTCAATCCAAGAAAGTCAGCGGCAGATTTAGCCATGATATGTGCAAACTCATTAAAACTAATAACACCGTCACCGTTAGAATCAGCTTCCGTCATCATCTCCGTTAACTCACGGTAAGTCAAAGGATGTCCCATCTTCGCCATCGACCCAGCAAGCTCGGCCGCCGTTATCTGTCCGTTACCGTCACGGTCAAAGGAACGGAAAACTTCCATGAGCTGTTCCTGGTTGATGAGAACCTCTTCGTTGATATCCGGCAAAATCGCCACGACGAGCTCCTCGAACTCGACGGATCCGTTACCGTTACGGTCGATTTGGTTTAGGAGGAGACCGATCTGGTCTCCACGTGGCTTGATCCCGAGAGAACGGAGAAGAGCCGCGAGTTCGAGTTGTGTTAGGCTTCCGTCTTTGTCCATGTCGAATCGAGCGAAGATGTCTTTTAGCTGTTTTATCTGATCTGAAGGCTTCGCAGACGCCATTGTTGGAGGATCACAACTTTTTTTTTGTTTTTTTTTTTTTTTGAGTTTTTGGAGAGGATGAATAGTTTCTTTTTGAAGTGGAAGAAGAAGCGCGTTTTTGAAGACGAAGTTTTTTAAAGAGAAAATAACAAATAATTATTTTATTGTTATTTGTGATTGAATTGTTATTCCCGCGTAGTAAAACTGCATTATCTTTAAAATTTTCTAGAATTGTTTTTTTTTTTCAATTATTGATAAGATATTAAATGTGTGGAGTGGAGACAATCAAAGAGGATTGACGGTGAAATCATCAAATTGGAAAATTGGGTAGGAAGCACATCACCCACCCAACTACATTTTGGTCCTATAATTATGTTTCTCCACGTCAGTTCCACTTGTCTAAATACTCTATATAGCGCAGGTTAAGATACTTGATTCCGGTGAAGAAGCTCGATTCCGGATGTAATAATAAGAGTCTTAATGAATTCTAAAATCACTTCACATGATTTATATATGTATGTTTTCGGTTTTGTAAAAAAAACTAATAGTAGGAATTGTAACTAAGGTGCTATGTATATATGTTATATAAAAATAGATAAAAATAGTTTTTTCTTTTTATCGTTTTGGTTTTTCTAGCTAAAATGTAAATATGCTGTTTATTGTCTTATTAAATCTATCAAGTATCAACCATACTTAATTACCAATATCGCTTACCTATAAGTTTTTGTAACTTAAGTAAGAATGTAAGATCAGTATACAATTTAATAGGTTATTTTGATATAGGTTGAGATATTATAAACCAAAGTACTACATGTTAATGAAAAAGAAATACATGTTTTTGAATAGAAATACAGATATCATTGCTTGCAACTAAAGGCCATTAAATCCAAGGCCGGTAGTAATTTAAGCACGTACTTGTCAAATATGTATAGATTGGAACTAGCAAAAAATAAAATAAAAGAACCTAGTGGATATTTATTCAGTATAACTTTTGTGAAGTGGTGAATATATAATCCAAGGAGCAAAAATTTTCTTCTATTATATCATAACGACTTAGAATTGTTAGGTCAAAGTTGTCATATACAGAACTTGGTGACGTTGTCGAATTATTTTGAAGAAGCCTCTCTTTACCCCAGAAGCTTCCAAACAAAAACTCACCATTCTTTGAAAACTCTTCCAAAACTTTCTCAACTTCTTCAATACACCCAAAACCCACCAAAGAGATGTGAATTCATCTGATTCCAAGATGGGTTTTCAGAAAAAGGAAGATGTAAAGTCTTGAGCTTCGAAAGTTCTGAGTTTTGAGAGAGATTATACAAAAGGGGAAGTTGTGGGAATTGTTTTATGAGATAAACATAAACCCTAATTTTGTCTGGATGCAAAAAGAAAATTTTCAGAAGACACAAGGAAAGATTGTGATTTTTAATTAGATAATGACTTTTTCAACATACAAGAAACAATGAAATTTCATAATACAGGTACACCAATAATCATGTTTAAAAGTTTGTGACAAAACCAATATTGTTCTTTGAACCTCCTACTTAACTACAGGTTTGTCCTGTAATGCCACCAACGATCTGATCATGCCTGGAGACTTGCTATCAGCAAGAGCGCCTAGTTCTGATATATAAAGAGCCTTCTCCTTCACTAAGCTCTGCAACTTCTTCGATTCAAATTCCATTTTCTCTTCATCTACAACAGGGAACAAGCACTCGAGTGACTACTAGGCTTTTACGAAAGTAGCACAAGACAGCGGAGAATACAAACCTTTCTCTAGCATTGTATGCACAGCATGAAACGGAACTGCGGCGAACAGATCAGCTCCTGGGAACATCATCCAAGTCGGTTCACTAGAGTCGTGGGATCCACATGTCAAGCAAACTTCTTGCACCAAAGGTTTGGTTGAGCTCCCTGCGGGAATATCCTTCATCATAGAATCAAAAGGAGAAGGAACACTAGTCTTTGTTGTCCGAGCTTTCCTCCTAAGTGCTGTAAGAGCCTCTCGGTTAGCATTCCTCTCTCTGTCATTCTCCACCATCTATAACAGACACCATACAGTTAATACCCAATAGCAAGACAAAGACTTGACAGAGAATGAACTTTCAACAGTACTTTTCACAAACCAATATGAACTACGTAGCATTGAATATATCCAACTAGATGCTACCAAAACAGATTTTGATATACCTGATTTCGAGCTAGTAGAAACTCATCAGCTTCAGCTTCAATTTTCTCTAATAGGGCAGCAAACTTCTTAGAGTCCAACTCCATCTCCAGGCTAACAGACTCCGATAATCACAAACCGCACAGAACAGCTAAAAAACAGATATGTTATGGCCATACACTCTCACAAAACCATGCTGATTAAAATAAAGATATGATGATGAGCATAGTCGATCCTCCTAATCCTGAAGATCTCAATGTTAGCCTGCTTCTTTATGCACAAAACTATACTGATCAAATCAAATCGAAACTAAGTAAGAAATACAAGAAACTATAGATTCTTGTGTGCTTAAGCTCAATCTCAAATCTCTCCTTCTAGAGAGCCTGACTCTCTTGTTGACAAAGAACTCTCACAGGAACAAGAGAGAAACAGGTCAGATTGTTCTTGTGTCAATAAGTTTTATCAAGGTGTGTTGGGATAAAGGAGTTACCTGTGTATTCTGGAATCAGTGGAGTTTGGTTCCAGGTGGAGTAGCTGTTGAAAGAGATTCAAAAGAAAGACTTGAAAGCCTGTTTTAAGTCTGTGTGTGTTTGGAATCAGGAGGCTTAAGTTGGGAATTACAGAAAGAAGAGTTAGCTGACTTAATCAGCTTAGTGAGTGGAAGCTGTTTTCACGTTTGAAGCTAGCTGATAGGATAATCACAGTGAGATACATTAAGTCCAGAGTATGATTTATTATGTATCAAGAATCAGAGGTGGTAAGGAAATGTCAGAGGGACTTACCTAGGTCTTTGGAGCATGTCTTAACTGTGATGAAGAAAGACATCACGTGTTTCTCAAAATTTTGAATCAGAACCGAGAGATACCTGAATTTTGAACAAGGAAGAAGCTTGATTGAGTTGAAATTTCTCAGATTCGGGTTCCCTGGTTGTATCGCCGGAATCTGGAAGGAAGACAAAGGCGACGGTGGCTCGAGACAGTTTGGCTCACCGGAGCTTGGTCTACGCGCCGGAGAGATGAGGCGAATGAAGGATGTAGCCGTCGGGTCTCCACGAGGTGACTTGACTGAGATCGGAATCGATGGCGGAGGAGCCGTCGCCGGAGAAACTCGACAGAAGGAGCTACTTCACCGGGAAAAGCACCGGAGTCTGTCGGTGAATTTTTCAGATGAGAAAGATGAGTCAAGGTGGAGTTTCGTGGGTTTCTGACTAATCCTAACCCAATTCATATGGGCCTGTTGGGCCAGAACATTACAACAAACAAGAAGCAAGTCCTTTTGGGTTCTCTACAAGCCCGATTACAAAGAAATTCACTCAGTTGCAAATGACGTCAGTCTGCTGAAGTATATATAGGCAGAAGAACGATTAAAACCTAATTAGGTATTCTATATATTGCTTGTTTACAGGAGAAACTGGGTTAGAGTTTGTTGTATTCTTTTCTCATCATAGTGAAAACAGTTGTGGGAGACGGTTCTCACCCCAGAGAAGTACCTTTAGGGAACTCTGGGTGAACAATTGTGTGTGCATTTCTATTCATCTCTAAGAATCAATACATAATTGTGAACGAAATCTTTACATGATATGAAGAGAGATCGGATATGAAAGAATGTTTAAGGAATTCAGGGATTTAGTAAAAGTCTCGTGATTGAAGAAGATGGAAAGGGTTTTTTTTTTTTTTTATTTTTTTTTGTTCTTTGCAGAACAAGAAAAACAGAAATGTCAAGCTTTATTTTTTGGCAAACACTTGGGCGCAAAACATTAAGGGGGGTGTATTGGATGTGGTATTTGGAATGATTTGTAATGGTTTGAGAAATCATGTGTTATTGAAACATGTATTTTAAAAAACCTTTTGAAAATCAATGTTATTGAATTAGTGATTTGCAAAAATACTTTGAAATCCGGTGTTATTGGAATTCTTTTTTAAATGCGTTTTTAATGTATTTTAGTGTGTTTTAAAGGATTTTATTAACAAAAATACAGTCAACCAAATCCCCTAGTTTTAGGTGGAATTTGAGATGATTTTAAAACAAATCTATACAATTCCCCCAATTTCACCCAAAACTATCAAAATCCAAACCACTCAAAATGTTAGATTGAATACACCCCCTAAGTGTTTTGGACAATATATTTGTGAAAATTTTATTACTCTTTTCGGAATTTCTTTCCATTCGCTTTTGAGAATTTTAAAATTAAAATTTATCAAACAAAGTGATTGATAACTTGTTTGATTTATATACGTTTTATATATGTAAGTTTGTAAGGTTTTTATTTTTGTAGGTTTAAGATATTTAAGAATATATTTATAGCGATCCTTTTTATTTTTATTCTAGAGGTTTTTATAATTAATAAAGGACCTTTTTTTTGTCATCTGAAATAAATAAAGGATACATTTTATTTATAGTTTTATTTTTATAACTTTTAAATTCTAAATCAAAACACTTTTTTATTTATCCTTAAAAATTAACATCTCCAATCAAAAGTATGCAGTGATACCTTTTTTTTTTAACACTGAAAAGTTTTTTGATTCAAAAGAGTAGTGCCTCAAAGTACAAAGATGGGGGAGACCCAGTAGGGACCCCAGAAAACAAAACAATGACAAAGTGTAAGCCAAAGACATGTTTCATAGTGCCAAAAACAGGCAAGGAAACTAAACAGAGGCAATAGGAGCCTCAATCCTAATCTGAGTTGCAAGCCAAGCAGGTCCACCACTCGAAACGTATGACTGGTAGCGATGATCACGTGTGACACTCCTGGCTATGTTTTCCGCAATCATGTTCCCGTATGCAGTGATACCTAAACCTTAAATTTTAAACTCTAGTTCTAGTATAAAGCACTTATTTATAATTAAAAACATACATTGTTTATATAAAACTACGTTTGTTTACGGTCTTATTGAATCAATCAAACCATATTAATTCATCCATATCGCTTATCTATAAATTTTTGTAACCTAAGCCTGATCAGTACATCTGTACATGTAATTTAATAGTGATGATTGGTAATCCCACTTTTTAGGCTGTGAGGACTTTAAAAATTAAAAAAGTCTCAAAAGTTAATATTCACCCAATCGCACGTTTATGTCCTAAATTTTCTCACAGTTCCTAAAATCTCTCACAATGAACTTTTTCCTTTTTTAACTCTACGCTTCTCTCTTATTTAAAAGTCATCTTTTGTGGCTTTTGGCCCCGATTGGTAAATGACTTTTTTGTGGCTATTACTGTAAGAATTTTTTTTGCTTAATTAACTGTGACTTTTTTAAAAATAAATTGGACTGTGACTTTTAGAAAATATAAAAGCCACAAAAGTTGGCTTTCAAAAAAAAGAAGAACGTAGAGTTAAAAAACAAAAAACTTTGACTGTGAGAGATTTTAGGAGCTGTGAGTGATTTTAGGAGTTGTGAGAATTTACAGGACAACAAAAGTGTGATTGAAACAATTTTCACTTTTAAGATTTTTTAATTTATAAAGTCTCCACAGTTTAAAAAGTCATGTTACCAATCGAGACCAAAATTGTTAAAAAAGTCATAGTCAAATTAAGTCACAACCAATTTTTTAAAAAAAGTTTTAACAGTAAAAGTCATTAACCAATCACCACCAGTATCTTGTTTTATTATAGGTAGACAATTTATAAAGCAAAGTACTACATGTTAATGAAAAAGAAATACATGTTTTTGAAAAGAAATACAGATCGGTAGTAATTGAGCACGAACTTGTCAATTATATGATTTTTTTTTCTTCAAACATATCATTTGTCAAATCTATTAATTATATAGATTGGAACAAGCAAAAAAAGAAAAAAAAATGGAACAAGCAAAAAAAGAAAAAAAAAAAAAAGGGAACCTAGTAGATATTTATTCAGTATAACTTTTGTGAAGTTGCGAATATATTATCCAAGGAGCAGAAATTTTCTTCTATTATCTCATAAGGACTTATAAATCTTAGGTCAAAGTTGTCATATGCAGAATTTGGTGACGTTGACGAAGAATTTTGAAGAAGCCTCTCTTTCCCCCAGAAGCTTCCAAACAAAAACTCACCATTCTTTGAAAACTCTTCCAAAACTTTCTCAACTTCTTCAATACACCCAAAACCTTCCATGTCCATACTCAAAGGCTCTTTTCTCCATTCCAATTCAACCCCGGCTCTTTCTTTACATTCGCAACGGAGCCCCATTCTTTTCATTCTTTGATTTATCCCCCATTTTGCATAACACTTTCTAGTGTTCTTGACCAACTTCTGAGGAAGTCCTAGGAACACGAAGATTGCGATCTGGAGAAGAAGGCAGTTGCAACAACACGATAAGACGACGCAATCAGCCGCAAATGTGTTAAGATCTTCATCCATGGAATCTTGAAGGAGAGACTCGAGTAAGAGATAGAAAGATGATTTAAGAAATTAAAGAACAAACCAAATGGTAACATATTTTAGTAATTTTGGGTTATTTGGTTTGAAGGCAACTCCTTTGTTCTTTGCTTCTATAAGGAAGACATTGGGAAAAGGCTAATCAAGGAAGGAAATACAATAAATGAAGTTATATGAAGTATTAATATAATGTGTGAACAGAATTTTAGAGATTACGATAATCGTGTGGCTAAGTTTCCTTGAACAACACTCTACATTACATTAATGTAGACATTCAATCAAGATATTCTTTTTGGTAGGGTATTAACCACGAAAATAGTTTTCGATCAAATTATAAATGGTACTCATTTTTTATTATTTAATTTCCTAATTAATATAAAATATTTATTCTATTTGGACATTAAATTCTGATAGTTTTCTCGAAACTGAAATCTGACATGATCATGTGATTACAAATCCTTATGGAAAGCGGAAAGTATCTATGAAACAAATTATAAAAAAAGTTCATGAGAATTTCTAGAATAGATGTGAACCAAAAAGATATGACGTAATTCAAAACACTTTTTGGAAAGCTCTCCATTGTGTACACGCCAAGAATTTTTTTGATAAACATAAAAGCATATGTTATGTGAATCAATATCTTATATAATAAATTAATAAAAAAGTTAATTTCAATGAATTTATGTCAATGAACTGCTGTTTACGAGGCATTAAAACCGTTATGCGTAAAATGTCAAGAATATATGGTTAAATTATTTTTATTTTAATCATTTTTATAAATGAAGGATTGTTTAGGAGGCATTAAACCGTTATATATAAGTTTAAGTTTACATGGTTAAACCACTCCTGCTTTAACGATGTTTTCTTACTTCTGTGAAGAATGAGAATGCCGTTTTCCGAGAAGCGCGTATAGTTCAGTGTAAGTTGAGGAGCTTACGCAGAACAACAAGAAGTTTATTTTGGCCTAATAATCTTCTCGGTGCGAACTGGATACGGATAGGCAATAAAAGAGATGGAGAAGGGATTGTCCGACTTGAGGACTCTGAATGTTGTCTTGCAGTATGATCGGGAGGAAGAATTGCATAATTCACGTATTAAAGCGTCTCAAGAAACTCATGATCGTCTGATGGACCTTTTCGGGTAATGCCATAGAGAATACAAATAAACACACCTTTTTCCACTCATTCATGCACTACAAACTATGCTATATCAAGCGTTATACTTAACTTTTCCTTGTAGTTATGTTCTTCCGAGGTGAACTCACTCCAAACGTTTACCTCATGATCTTCATAATTTACTTTCATTTCATCTATTTCTACCTTGTCTAATGTCATCTATTCATGATTCAACCATTTCTCACTTATTTTTTTTTAACTAGCTGAAAAGCAATCTCACATTTCTTACAATTTTTTTATTATAAAACTCCATCATCTCTACCCCTCTCGAGAATTAGGCAAGAGTAATGACTTACATTGTGTTTTTCAAAACGTGTACAAAAATCCGTTTACTTTCTTAAATTAGAAAAATGAATATAGAAAGGCCCAACTTTTTTCTAAAATCCCAAAAATATATATGAAAAAGCCAAACTTAAAACAAAAATTAGATATTTCGTACTTAAATTATTCAAAAATTTGCTAAAGAAAACAGAAAATTAATGATAAAAAGGCCTTGACAAAAAAAAAAATGATAAAAAGGCCCTTCCAACAAAAAAAAAATGATAAAAAGGCCCAACAGAATTTTCAGTTTATAGGCCCTTTTTAATTATAGGCCCAAGCCCAACGTTAAATATAAATTATACTGAACGTTTTTTTTTTTTAACATCAAATTGTACTGAACGTTGTTTTTTTGTTTATTAAGGATCATGCAAGAAAAATTTCAATAGCTCACCAGTCACAACTTGTATTTTAGATTCCTAGAAGACAAAACATGTGTGAAGTGTCACACAAGCCGTACCGTACCAATGACAACCGCTAAACAACTACAAACATGTTAACAGTGGAGTTGTGATGGTACTCATAACTCCATCAGTCATAAACATCAACAACAATTAGCCTAAGATGACAAAACTTGCAGTCTGATGCTTCCATATATAAATTCAACAAACCAAAATGATAAAATTATAACTATATATTGAAAAAATGAAAGCTTTTGGAGTAAGATTGACATCGGATCACTCAAACACAGCTCCACTGTTCCTCCTTTTGAATCATGAATCTCTTTGATGATGATGATGATGATGTCCAAATATCCATTTCCAACCTTTGAAGCTTCTTCGAGTCTTACTCACTTCTCGATCCTTGGTCGTTAACCTGCAAGACCCTCCTCGTCCATGCTCCAAAACGCCGTCGTTTATCACCACTCCCGATGAATCGAATTTGAGGTCAATGAAACCAGGCTCTTCTCCTCCAGTAAAGTAACTCTCTTTCATTGACATAACCCTTCTCGTGAAATTCATCGCCGCCGAATCACTTTTCCTCGGTGCTGCTGCTTCGTAATTGCTCCTCCGTGGTTGATTCTCTCGCCGGTTATACTCTGTTTCACTGAAATTACTCTTCCTCAGAGGATACTCTGTTTCGCTAAAATTACTCTTCCTCGCCTCGAAACAGCTTCTTCGTGGCGGCTCCGATTCACTGAAATTACTTTTCCGATGATGCTCCGTCTCACTGAAGTTACTCTTCCTTCCTTCGAAGTTACTTCTCCGATGCTCTGTAGTACTCTCGCTGAAGTTACTCTTCCTCCCTTCGAAATTACTCCTCCGGTGCTGCTCCGTCTCGTTGACGCTCGAGCTTCTTGCAGCCGAGAAGGAGCTCCTAGCACCGGAATAAGAGGACCCGTCTTCTTCTGACCCGATAAAATACCCGTTGTTCCCTCCTCGGAAACTAGAAAGCGATCTCGATCTCGAAACCCCTGATCTCTCGAAATCATCATTGTTCTTGTCATCGAAATCTCTCTCCTTTTTGGGATTAATCTTCCTCAGAAACCTCCCGATCTTCGAGAATCTATGTTTCTTCCTCTTCATCTCAACACAGCTACTACTACTCCTCTTGAACACTATCACATCCTCTGTTTTCCGACTCTTCTCCGTCGGCTTCCTCTGTTTTGTTGTCTCTTCGTCGATCAGAGAAGACATCCGGATTACGTTACCGACGTCTACGGTGGCGTTCGAGGCTCGATTCGGAGAGATATCGGAGCAAGAGCAGGAAGAGAGTCTCTGTTCGCCGCATTCGGAACATACCAGATTCACTAAACGGTCGTTGAGACAGTACGGACATATTCCGACGGCGGAAACAGAGGGATGTTTCCGGCAAGAGAATTCTGATGGAGTACTGTAATAGAAAGATACGTCGTCGTTTCTTCTATCCATTGCTGTTCTCTTTCCTCTTTCTTTCATCGGCGAAACAGAGTCAGATAACAGAGCAAAGAGAGAAAGAAAAAAAAAGTTTCCAAATTTGGGATATGGGTTTATTGAAGATCCAGAGAAGTTGAAGATGATGACGATGACGATCGGATCTTAGATTAATGCTTCTTTAAACTTTTACTTTTTTTCTTTCTCGGATTTTGATGATGAGAGAATTTTGAAAGTGTAGTGACGCTCAGCTAATAGGCTTCGAGAGGTTTTGCTTTAGCTTTACGTTTTCTTTAGTTTTTTTTTTTTTCTTATGTTTCTTCTCTTTTATTTTTCATTTTGCCCCACCAATTTTGTTCAAATTTATTTTTCATTTTTTTCAAATGAGTGTTTTTATTTCCATGATTGTAGAAATCATGTACACGAAATTGGGCAAATTTTGTGGCTTATACATTTCTTTAGTGTAAAATACATTATTAGAATTTTCAATTTTTGTTTAGATAATCTAGATTTGATTGAGAGAATTGACACATATTTGCTGGTTATTAGCATGGTAAAGTATGGAAATTAAATTGAAGAGATAATTAAACGGTAATATAAAAAGTTAGGGAAAGAAAAGGAAAAAGAGAAAGGGAATGATCAAGAAAGCATTCTTGTTTGTTTTTTTTGTTTTTTTTTTAATATTAATATTTAAGAACATTTCTTTTTGAATTTGATGGAACCCATAAAATCTTTTTAAAAATTAAATTTGATTGACCACGATTTGTAACTTAATGGTTGTGCTAATGGTGTCATTGTGTCACATTCTGAGTTCGAACGAAATTTGATTTTGTAAAATTTAGTATATACAATTGTAATTACATGGTTTTGAATTTTCATATGATAAATTTGATATATACAACTGTAATTACACGATTTTTCATAAATAAATCTGTTCTAATCATTTCTTTTATTTCAACCATATAATTAGTATGGCCACAGTTGGTTGATCCATTAACCTAAATTAATGTATAATTGTATATGCATATGAGATGATTTAATCCCAGGTTGGATGGTGTTCCTGTTCTAAGCGAACTTACTCTCCGCCACTAGACTATGCAATTTTAGTCATTTTTTGGTTGATTCCAAACAAACTTGTACCTCAATGTTTTTAAATCTTCCAAACATACATGTATAAAAGCAAAGATATCATTTCACAAATAAACATAAATTCGTAGGTACTATGTAATTGATGGCAACTAGGGTAAGAATAAGGGATTTCAAAAAAAAATTATCTACCTCTTTTTTTTTTTTTTTGCTCTCTGAATCCTTTTTACTACTTTCGACATTTTCCATGTGTCTTTGTTTTATGGTTCAGTCATTGATTCGAGCGCTAAGTTGGGGTTCAATTTGCTTCGTATGGTATTCATCAATTTCTAGCTTGTTTTCAGGATTCACTTTCGGTTGGTGGTGTTGTTGATCTTTGTAGTCTGAAGTTGATTAAATTCACATGTTTCTGGTATTAAAGTTTTTTGGTTTGGTGATTCAAAAATTTATTAAAATCTAGTATTCTTTTAGGAAACATGGGCTTCTAATCCAGAACTAATTGACAATGAGTGGAGTAACCCATGTCCTTTGTATACAACTCCACAAATCTCCAAACTACCGATGTGAGATATTTTGATATTATAGTCTAATACATTCTACTAAAATCCCAACCTATCTTTGTTTACTGTCTTGGGATTGAGCATAACCAGCCTAAATAATTTCCGATCGCAATTCCTCATATTGATGTGACAGGATTGATCTCCTCCTAAGAAAAAGATTAGCCAAATCCCCACATTTGATCATTTTGATTTTCTAAGTCATGGGTTTGGGCTAGGGCGATTTCAATTTGATTTCGATTCAAAAGAGGATCTCTAAAAAGTGCTTAATCGCCCGACATTGTCACTTCTGTTACTGAGTATTTTCTTTGGAAAGTGTTTTCCCAAATACAATGAATTTGTGGGTGAAAAATAATAGGAATTGATTCATACCAAAAAAAAAAAAAAGGAATTGTGATATAGTTAAAGTAACCTTGAGGTATGAGAACTTATTTTTTTTAATGTTTCACTTGCAAAAACTTTCATGAAGAGAGTACTTGTCCACAACTTTACCCTTGAGGTATGAATGTATGATCGAAGGTGATATAAGATTGAGACCCGAGGTTAAGAATGATAGATTGGTGGGAAGCATGG